>JAJJWW010005605.1:0-130380 GCA_023531295.1 Papaver armeniacum | reverse complement strand
TGGAAACAAACATGGTGTTTGATCACCGAGCCTCTTCTCCACGTGCGGATGTTAAGACCTCAAAGAATTCTAAACTATCTTTCCGTGACAATTGCCGAGTAAAACTTACTGCCAAAGACTCACTAGACGACCTGAGTAGCTCTTCTAAGAAAATCCTCCGCACCAATCTCTCAGAAAGCACGCCCGACCAAGCTTCTCCCGAACAATGCGCTCAAAGCGCTACACCACCGGTGGGGTGACGGAGGAACCGGTGGAAATGACAAGATTCTCGGTCCATTACTGACCGCAGCGACGCCATACCTGGGGTAGCCTCCACCTCTCCATTTCGTACTCCACGCTCCGCAGCTCCTAATCTTCTTCATCAAAGGGGGAAATGTAAGTACTGAGTCCGGCTTTTTCTCAAGTAAGTAGCGAAGGCCAGACCTCTCCGTGGATTTGATGCGAACATGAGATGAAGTAAGATTTGTGAATGCTTATCATATCTTCGCGGATCGCTTGCCTAGGTAAAGGGATGTGGAAGGTGTCGAATGTCACCGGGGCCGAGGTGACCGATTGAACGCTCATCCTCTCGTGATTCAGTATTTCCCGATTGATTTCCTTCCTCAAGCATTTCTTCACCATTGGAAGGACGACGCCATTGACAGCTTCTCCGGCTTCTACAAGAGTTTTGAGATATAAATCTTCTAGCAAATATTCGTGAGGGCTGCAGCTCCCTTTCTTTATCCTCCATGCATATCATTGTAGCACCCTATGTCTTTTTTCGTCTCGGACCATGTTGTCCATCTTTCCCTATCTGTTTTCTGCCACTACGTGCTCTTTTTTGCTTCACTTGTAAAGGTGTGACTCGACTAAGGATTCAACGCTTGCACCTGCCCGAAAGCCGATGTGCCTATCGACTCCTCCTTCTAATCAGGTTATATATCATTCAAAAGGCGAAATGTCTCGTCATTTTCCGGGTAGATACCGACTTGATTTGCCAAGACATCCTCCAACATTCCAGCTATGCTTCCCATGATATTTGAAACTAATTGGCGGACTCCGTGAGGATACATCGTGGAGACGAAAATCGGAAGAATTGAGAATTCGATTTTTGTAACCGAGAGATCAATCTCCCACTCGTGGGTCAGCCAATTGTTTATGGGTGAAAACGACTCCCTGCAGAGTTTGCAAATTGGGGTGTGGACGAGGAATGAATTTAGAACTTTAAACAAAGTGCATCTACATACAGAGCGCTTGCAGATTCGAGAGATCAATCTGTGCAAGTCCCACTAAACCAAGAAATGGGCCGCTCCAGACTTGTTTCGGTCACAAAGTGAAGGAGATGGGGGTTGATCTTAGGAGGGAAGCGAAGATGGTGTTGAGATTGTGAAGGTGTCAGCTTGCTTATGACTTGTAATGCAGAAGGTGAGCAGGCTTCAGACGTAAGCATAGGCTCTGGGTGTTTGAATACGCTTTGTATTAACACTTGGTTTTTCCCTTCCGCCCGACTTTGTGTTGTTGCTTGAAAGAGGGCTAGAACCTATTTATACAAGTCATTGAGCCTTATTCACGCTCTCGTGGGAAGCCGGAAGTCGGAGCGACGGAGTAGCGGAGCTTGTGCGGCTGGTGATACGCACCGCCTTGCCCACTTCTCCTGCTCATCTCTAACCGCCCACGACTTTAACACGCTTTGTGATGGGCGTTGCAGGCACGCACGCCTGAAACCGCCGCACTAATACCCCGGGCATGTATCCCCTCTCAGCCTTTGTGACATGATTGATGTCCTGAATGTGATCGTGGAATCCACGAAAGATAGCATGTGGATTGATCGAATCAACAATCATGTATCAGAAGTCGCATACTTGTGAAGTATCGTGTATTTCATGCACTGTAGTTATGGCGTGGTGCATGATCGCGGTACGACGCTCACCAACTAAATAACTCCCGACTAAGGGTTGTATAACTAAGCTGTGAAGCTGGACTGGATGAGATGATCTTTGAGACACCTAATCCGACACTGCTAATGAATATTAGGTTTTTCGAAGAGGTGCACACATTACTCTTCACCTTGGTCGAAACCGAGCATGGAAAGGGATTTGGAGAGGAACCGACTGCATGTGTGTATGACAGATGCCAGTGTGCACGCCCATACCTCATCGTCCCATGAAGGCGCTGTATCTAGGCCACTCAACTTGACCTGGCAAAGTTGAGTGGTTGAGACTCGGCTCATGCGGGTAAATCCACGGTCACAGCGAGTCTGGAAACCGTGTGACATCCCCTAGTTTGGCCACGATTGCTGCTTTCAAGACGCACTCATCTTGGCTCGGCCTTGGCCGATCATACCAGCGTGTAGGTGGCAGGCATGGCGCTCACACCTATACCGACCATCCCATGAAAACGTGATCTAAGCCACCCAAATCGTCCACAGTGAAGTGGTGCGATCACTGTGTAATTGGGAAGTAACCACGCAAGTTTGGGTGGATTTGCTTAGATAGCCGTGTGCATGGTATGCCTTGGCCGATCACATGAGGAGGTAGATGGGCCCACTGGTGGTCATGGCCGGTATGACCGACTCTGCTTAATCTAATGTAGACCCTCCATTCGTGTCGGAGAAGATGGACGCGCGTGATGGCTTGAAACCCCAATTTTGGCTTTCAAAGCCCGTGCGCCATGCTCCTCTTTGGCGTATTTAATTTGTCATGCACTAACCATGGTTGGTCTCGACCCCATTGGTCAAGTGGCGTGCCCACGGTGATCGTGCCGACATGCTCTGGGCCTTTGAGTCTGCTATCTACACCCTCCATCTATACCCGCGAAGATGGATGGTTGAGACTCGCTTGCAGACACATGTAATATGCCGCAAACCCTAATTTAGGGTTTTCCGTCCATAATGCTTGGTATGAACGGTTTCTCGGCAGTTAGGCCACCGACCGACCATGGGTCGGCCGGGTATTCCATACCCGCTGGGGTGATGGAATTGATCTGGGTCATCTCAATCATGCTTATGGAGTTGATGATCATGGATTGATCATATCCGACCGATACGGTCGAGCCTGGACGCTCAATCGGGCTAGGGTATAACACACCGAGTAGGCTCAATCGGCTAGATAACACACCGAGAGTCACCAGATTTGTGTATTTCAGGACATGGTTTCATTATAAGAGCTTGAGGTTCGTGTTACTCAGGAAGACCGTGCTTTTAGATTTAAATTTTAAGACTAAGCAAATTAAAACCGACTATATTAGAGAGACCGGGTTCGATTTCACCATTCACCAAAATTCATGTGATTTAATGTTAATGTTTATCATGCAATTTTAGACAATATAACTCCAATCAAAAGAAATTGTGATTCTAATCATTGCCTAAATTAGATTTTCAAAACATCAATTGTTAATCGCAAGCATGAAGTATCAAAAGCCCTAAACTAAGCATACTTCATCAAGAGAAAACACAACTAATTAGTAAAAATCATTTACTCAATTTTCATTCGGTGCAAATAATCATAAAAGAATTGCATAAGTAAATTTAAATAAATTTTACCACATAACTTTTGGAAGAATGGCTTCCTCCATCGCCCCGGAGGATGGGTTTAGCTCTTCATCATGGAAACACACTCAAAAGTTGATTTCATTGCTCAAATAGGTGTTACAAAGATGAAATATAGAGAAAATGATTAAAACCGGGTGTTTGCAACGCTTATAATTGTTGCTAAACACTGTTACAGAGATCGATATAAATAAAGTGTCGTTGTAGTCGTAGCGTATAAGACTGTTGAGGAACTGTCGCAATCACTGTAGCATGAACGACAGATGGGTGTGCGTCTTATGTTCTTCGTGTTCTTCACAGCAGCAGCAATGGTGTTTCTCTGTAACTCGATTCTCCGGCTCTGTTGAGGCTCCGTCACTCTCCCAAACTCTCTATCTCCCCACTATGATTCCTCAGGATCCTTTTTATACCCAATAGCAGCATCGAATCTCGTAGTTAACTCAAGAATAATCCTATTTTACTCCCCTACCATTTACGTGAAATATTTCCTTCTTTTTTCTCTGCACGCATCTGATGGTGATTCCCATGCATTGAAAACTCTTCAAACACGTGTCATACACTTCCTAGAATGAGTAGAACTCTTGCAGGGAATAAATATCCACGTATCTTCCACAAAACAACTCGAGAAAATCCCGAGAATATTTCACGTAACCATACTTCCCCTGTTTATATCCAATTCGATGCTTTAGCCAAATATAACCAAATGTAACGACCATACCTTCCCTGTTTCTTTCATCCAAGTCATCTCAACAAAATTCAACAGTTAAGTCTCATTAAAAACCATCCAAATCTTGAACCCTAAAATCCGTTCATCTGCAAAGATATTTTCCCGCCAAAAACAAAATTTGAATGTTGAAGATGGTGTCCCCCTAACCAAACTGGGAGTGCGAATAGCAGGAGCCCAACTGAGGTGCCCCTTATCCAGAGTGAGGGTGCCTTTAGTAATTTTCTCCGGGGGTCCAAATAGCACTTTTCGAGCAAATTTTTCCACACAAGTGTATTTCTCCAAAAACACCTACACAAACACAAAAAACACCATAATAAGTACAAAATCAAGTACTAACAATATATAGTATTGAGATCAAATTAGACACAAAAATGTGTCTATCACACCCTCGGGACGATGAATCTCCATGTCTAATCCGCTAGCTGGCACGTTTCCGCAGTGGGAAGTACGGCTACGTCTTTACTCTGGTGGTCTTCCACTTCAGGATCATCCCCAGAAACGGTTTCCTCCTAAAAATCAAAATTTAGTTTTACTGCAAAAAAAAAAAAAAAAAAGAGGGGAAAGAAGAAAAACATGGAGGGAACTCACCGATTCCGTTTCAGACTGACTAGACGAAGATTCAACACTGCTATCGGAAGAATTTCTCTCACCACCGCTAGACCCTGAACTCTCATCCTTTTCGAGTTCCGCGTCATCATGGGTAGGCTCTGCAACGCCGCTCTCTGTCTCGAAAAATGATGTTTTCTGACTGCTCGCAAGTTTGGAAAAGGCGTTCGTACTAATCAAAACCCCGGACAGAATACAAGGGCGCATTCTCAGAAAAGGAACAAGGAAATAAACGATCCAGGCCAAGGTCAAGAGGAGAGCCGTACGTACCCGCATATTGGATGAACTAAAAGTCGGCAAAACCATGGAGTCTGACTGAAAGCCGCCCGCACGATCTTTAGATCTCCGTTTCTTCACCTGGGGACTATCTGCATTTGGACTAACGGATTTTCGCCTGGGATCCCTCAGCAGTGGATGTTCCACTAAAACCGCAAGAGAAGGCTTATCCTGACGAGTCTCTACCACATCATTCACGAATCCATGAATAGCAAGAAACTCATCCTGCCAGAATATGTTGTATTTGGAGGTCGTTGATGGATTCCGTCCCGTGAAGAAAGGCAGAATTTTACCCGACACAAGAGCACTAGCATCGAGAACAGTTGATAACGGGATTTCTTGGAAAATCGGCTGACGAACAAGTGGTACCCCTTGGTCAAAACCCATATGTCGAGCAGCCCTATCAACATTATAAGAGATCGCTTTGCAAGCTCCTCGAAAAGAAAGATGGCACGTGGCCAGGCGTGCAGCTACGCATGAACACCATCTCTCCAACGCTCAGGCCCTCCTCTATCAGAAGACAAAGACATATTCGAAGCAGGAGCAAAGGTACTAATCTGAGTTATGGACGCATGCACCGGAGCCCATGGACGAAAATTAACCGCATACGAGTTGTCAAGAAACTTAATCAGTTTCGGACCAGTTTTTCGGCGCCTGTTCGACCAACGCAGTATTCTGGAGCCACCCCAAGACTCAGGAAGTATAGCCAACGGTTTTCGGACATACTTCTCGAAATGCTCCCACAACCATGCCTGTAGAAAGGCGGCATGAACATACGAATCCACTTTCATATGGCCGTTCGAGGCGCGCATGTCCGAAACCAGCTGATCCAGGTGCGCATACAGAGAACCAAGAAAAAAACCACTGAGGGGGAGAGCGACGCCCTTTGCTAATTTTATGGCAAATGTGATAAATTCCTGTCTTATCTCTTTCTTGCCCGAGCCGTCGTCAAAAATATCCCTGGATAGCCAAAGAGCCAAGAACGCCGCGACATGAAGTACGCTATTCTTCTGGTTCGACTCCAACTCGTCAGGAAACCACTGAGACACCCACCAGTCATAAAAGCACTTCGTCTCGTTTTCTTTCCGAACGAATCCATTTGACTTCGCAACCAGGGCGGCGCGAATTTCTTCTTTTTCGTCTGCAGACGCCCGACATCGAGGTTTCCAATTACAGAAGATTTAGCAAAGACAACCACGCTCTCCAAAGAAATGGTCATTTCTCCCCACCTGCATATGGCCGTATGGGTGTCTGGACACCATCTGGAAACAAAAGCAACCAACCCTGGAATGTCTTTCCTAATTTGAAGCACTGCAGAAGCCGCAACTGCGTCGACAAACTGCGCCCTGGACAAATTAGTCTTTACAGGTTCCTGGTCCATCATAAATCGTGTCCATTTCTCAAAGGAACGCAACAGACTTGCAGGGATTTTAAAGTCGATAGAAGAGGCACGATATTCTTTCCTCTGAAGACAAAACCTTATTACGCCTCCTGGCCGAACCGATCGATCCTCTCCTTCGCTTTCCGGGCCGGTCAGAAGGATCGGCACATATTGGGGATGGTTTCTCCTAATCGTGACTGATGCCGTGAAGAACTCGTCATCTATGTTTGGCTTGGAATTACTCCCATCCCTCGGTACCGCGGAAACTGTTGACATCTTAACCAAAATTCTCTTACACAGTTTTCACCGCTGCGATAGCTACAATGGAACAAGAAGAGCAAAAATTATTACACAAAGCGTGTAGAAATTATTTTATTGGACGCAAGGGAGCCGCCTCGGGCACAAACTAATTGGTTTCAAAGTCCTTTCGTGCATACGCGAAAGTGGGGACTGGCAGACTCTACATCACCACTACATGCAGTCGGAAACTCGCGCTCAACCAGATAGACGCGCCCAAAAAAAAAGAAGGAGGGGACCATGCCCACGGCCACACCAAAACAAGGAGTAAACCCTAAAAACTAGGTTTTCGTGGGAAAGGGATGGAAAATTACTATCGCATGCTTACCTTACACAACGAGTTGAGGCGGTCAACATTACTATGGTATTCATGCCTAAGTACTACTATGAGCGCGTGCAAGACATACCTGTGGCTAGGATTCACACCAACATGTTCTACAAGGTCATAAAAAGGTACGCCTACAACTAGGGTTTTCACCAACACAAGAAAACAAAAGAAAAAGCAAGTTACAGAGGAAGTACTGGAAGACATACCTAATCCGCTCGCCCGCTTCACCGCTACCAAGCAACAAAAGAAGAAACAATAAGGGCGTGTATCAAAGGGAGAGGCCGACCATCCTTTTTATAGGTGTGATACTTGGGAGTTCGAACAAGAAAGGGATTTCCAATTTTGAGCCAAGGAAGGAAAAGAGGAAACCGGTCCCGCAAAGACCAATTTTCACGTCCAAGACCACTCACGCCACACCACGGCCCCACCACGCCTAGCCGCCCTTGCACGTTCCACCATGCCATTGCCGCGGCCCCCCTGCCAAGCCATTTGCTCCATTGCCGCGGCCCCACCATGCCTAGCCGTCCGGGTACGTCTCGTCTTGCCAAGGCCACACTACTCCAAGCCGCCTGCTCCACTGTTGCGACCCTATCATCCACGCGCGTTTGCCTCATCAAGACCACGCCACCTCTTGGCCCCTCGAGCCAAGCCGTCCACTTGGGTCGCCTTCCAAGACTGCGCCCCCTTTGCCTTGGAGATGTACGACCAGACCAAGCCGGTAACTTTCATCTCACCACTCCACGGTCTGCATTCCCAGTACAACTTACGCAGGGCCGCCAACACGGTAAGCCAAAAACTCTCTTTACCACTCAAAAAGGTTAGTCGGATTCTCCTGACCATCTTTGCAATAATTTACACCTCGATTTCGTTCTTGTCTGTCACCATCATATGCTTACCTCGCAACAAGGCACATGTTCCAAGCTAAGCAGGGGACTTAATGTTGATGGTGGTTTTTAGCCTAGGGTTAAAATCGTAAAACACTAAACCCTAGTAGACAGTGATGTCACAACATTTAAAGTAACAAAGCATTTACTAGGCACATTTACTGAAACCTTTAATGTGTCCCTAAATAATTACCGGGGTATCTTTTTCAAATTAGGGTTACGAAAAGCCAAACCCTAATTAACACGTGTGCCAATGGCAAATCATGCCAGCCACACCGACCGCACCAAAGCATGCCAACCATGCTATCCGCACCTCTGTGCCAATGGAAAATCATGCCAGCCACACCGACCACGCCAAAGCATGCCAACCATGCTAGCCGCACCTCTGTGCCAATGGAAAATCATGCCACCACACCGATCGCGCCAAAGCATGCCAACCATGCTAGCCGCACCTCTGTGCCAATGGAAAATCATGCCGCCACACCGACCGCGCCAAAGCATGCCAACCATGCTAGCCGCACCTCTCGTGCCAATGGCAAATCATGCCAACACCGATGCGCCAAAGCATGCCAACCATGCTAGCCGCACCTCTGTGCCAATGGCAAATCATGTCATCCACACCGACCGCGCCAAAGCATGCCAACCATGCTAGCCGCACCTCTGTGCCAATGGCAAATCATGCCAGCCACACCGACCGCGCCAAAGCATGCCAAACATGCTATCCGCTCCTCTGTGCCAATGGCAAATCATGCCAGCCACACTGACAAAGGCAGCCAAAGCATGCCAACCATGCTAGCCGCACCTCTCGTGCCAATGGCAAATCATGCCAGCCACACCGACCGCGCCAAAGCATGCCAGCCATGCTAGCTGCACCTCCGTGCCAATGGCAAATCATGCCAGCCACACCTACCGCGCCATGCCAAACGCACCTCGCCATGGCCCCATGCCGCGCCACCATACTGGCCTTCACTACGCGGCTATCAAAACGAAGGCGTGCAACAATCAATGGTTTCCCTTCAATCCCAGGAGAAAATCCTGGCCGTCTAAGGTTACCAAACAACCTTTGCCCCAAAACACTTGGCCCCACATGCCAAGCCAAAACCGCACCTAGCCCAAGCTAGCCACGCCATGCGCCTATGGCAAACCCTTGGCCCCACATGCCAAGCCAAAACCGCACCTAGCCCAAGCTAGCCACGCCATGCGCCTATGGAAAACCCTTGGCCCCACATGCCAAGCCAAAACCACACCTAGCCCAAGCTAGCCATGCCATGCGCCTATGGCAAACCCTTGGCCCCACATGCCAAGCCAAAACCGCACCTAGCCCAAGCTAGTCACGCCATGCGCCTATGGAAAACCCTTGGCCCCACATGCCAAGCCAAAACCGCACCTAGCCAAAGCTAGCCACGCCCAAGACGAACCCTTGGCCCTACATGCCAAGTCAAACCAAACCTAGCCAAGCTAGCCGCGCCATGCCAAACGCACTTTGCCTTGGCCCTAGCCATGCTAGTCACATCATGCCAAGCCAAACGCCCTTCCCTTGGCCCTAGCCACGCCATACGCCCATGGCAAACCCTTGGGCCCACATGCCAAGCCAAAATCGTACCTAGCCAAAGCTAGCCACGCCCAAGGCGAACCCTTGGACCCACATGCCAAGTCTAACCCTAGCCGCGCCACCCTGTTGGCCCTCACTACGCGGCTACCAAAACGAAGGCGTGCAACAATCAACGGTTGCCTTTCAATCCCAGGAGAAAATCCTAGCCATCCAAGGTTACCAGACGACACATGGTAACCTTTGGCCCGAAAACCTAAGTTTGGCCACGCCAAACCTTGCCAAGCCAAACGCCCTAGCCATGCCATACGCCCATGGCAAACCCTTGGCCCCACATGCCAACCTAGCCGCGCCACCACGTTGGCACTCACTACGCGGCTACCAAAACGAAGGCGTGCAACAATCAACGGTTGCCCTTCAATATCAGAAGCAAATCCTAGCCATCCAAGGTCACCATACGACACATGGTAACCTTTGGCCCGAAAACCTAAGTTTGGCCACGCCAAACCTTGCCAAGCCAAACACCCTTGCGTTGGCCCTAGCCATGCCATACGCCCATGGCAAACCCTTGGCCCCACATGCCAACCTAGCCGCGCCACCACGTTGGCCCTCACTACGCGGCTACCAAAACGAAGGCGTGCAACAATCAACGGTTGCCCTTCAATCCCAGGAGCAAATCCTAGCCATCCAAGGTCACCAGACGACACATGGTAACTTTTGGCCCGAAAACCTAAGTTTGGCCATGCCAAACCATGCCATGCCAACGGCATGCCAACCTAGCCATGCCACCACGTTGGCCCTCACTACGCGGCTACCAAAACGAAGGCGTGCAACGATCAACGGTTGCCCCTCCTCTCAAGATGCAAAATCTCGACCGTCGAAGGTCACCAGGCTGGCATGTTTCCCGAGCTTGACTTGCCAAGCCACAACAACGTGCTACATGTTTTCCAAAACATTCGAGACATCAACACAAACTGGGGGATCCTCTTTGGGTATTGGTTTGGCGGTTTACAACGTGCGGCGTACACTACGCCCGTCATAAGGAAGTGTCATAAGGGTGAGGCGGTTAGTAAATACGAGAAGTTATGTGGGAAACGTTCATGGGACATAAAGCACATGCGTTAACAACTTTATGGGACATCAATTCCATAACGTTAGTAGTTTCATGAAAACCAGTTTCATGTGTTAACCACTTTATGGAACATCAATTCCATGCATACGGTTACCACCTCCTCCCATTTACTTCCCCACTCCTTAATGAGACCAGTGTATGTTTTTACTCCGACTTGTATAAATAGGTCTTACCTATTTCCATTGAACAACAAGTTCATACGGGAGATACAACACTCAGAAATACTTACTTGCTAGCTCACCTTGGGAGCTCTCTCACTTTTCTGATAACAAGTCGTAGTAACCCAACTACTCTTCCAGAATCGACTATTCTGGTCTCGCCACTTTCCTTGCTTCCCTCCCCAAAACCAACCCATTCTCCTCCACTTTGTGACCGAAGCAAGTCTGGAACGGCCATTTCTTGGTTTAGGCCGGACTTGTACGGATTGATCTCTCGAATCTAAAGTACTCCCTTGCAGTACATTGTTTAGGGTTTAAATTGTTTCTCACCTGCACACCCGCAATTACCAAAATCAGCAGAAACCATTTTCACCTACAAACAACTGTTTAGCGGGCTTGGATGACAGCTGAACAGTGGTTTGGGCAACGTTCTGGCCCAATATGTGGTATTTTTACTTATGGTACAAACAGGACAAAAACCAAATATTTCGAGGATGATACCGGAACGTATAAGATAATATGATCATCACTGTTCGATCACCCGTATTATATAAAGGCAATTGGTGTACCCGCGTAAGAGAACATTATCGCTCTCTCAAGTACTATTACATTATTTTTCTTGAAAGAACATCAATGTCGAGTTGTTTCGCGACAACTACCTACAAAGACAACAACTTTCACTCAATTCCCGATATAAAACCTTATTGACCGGGAAAATGTATTTGCATTCTAAAATATTTGTTTGAAAATTATGTTTGTTCATCAAAATCATCATAAAAAACTCTAAATCATAAATCTATAAACATCGGAGGAGAAATTTAGACAGTATATGCAACACCAATCATTTGCGAAGTGAGTTATTTGCACAAGTGTGGTCAATGTATCCCTTGCCTATAATAATAATAACAACACGTCAATTTTTTCAAGGCATCCAATTGTAAATGGTATGAATCTAATAGATTTGATCATAGACAGGCAAACATAAGCATAGTTATGATTAATAGACAAGGGCAATAGTTACAAAATGACTATTGCCCTTGGATCCAATATTAGTTACATAAATCATACATGTGACAAGCATAGTTATGTTTTTGTTCACCAAGATTAGATTAATCTTGTAAAATCTGTTAGCATTTTGTGGCATTGCGAAATTTATTGAATCAATAGACAAAGCTTGGCTAAGTTTGCCTATGTAAGTGGTGGTCCAGATTTGTCTAGAGAAAAGATAAATCTATGGTCATGGTTTGTTCAACTTAAATAGTAATTGGTATACATGTTTTATTAATTGGTGTCTCATTAATTTCTCATGATAAATGATTTATTAATTTTACATCATAAATGTTCCTTAATTAATATTAATACATATTTCCATCAATAAATAATTTTGACAAAAATTATTTCAATAGATATTAGTGGTTGCGGTGGTAGTAGAAGAAGAAGTAGGTGGTGGAACCGGTGGCAGGTGTTACTAAGTGGTGGAGGCGGTAACATTAGTTTTAATGGAAGAAATAGTGGTGCGTGCTGGATGGTTTTAATGGTGGTGGTATTGGTTTTTTTTTTTTTTTTCTAGAATACAAAACAAAGCTTGGCTAAGTTAGGCTAGATAAAGAGCGGCCGAGATTTGTCTAGGAGGGATAAATCTACGGCCGTGGTTTTTTCAACTAACCATTATAAATACTTTATTAATTAGTGTCCTATTAATTGCTCGTGATGAATTATTAATTAATTTTTCATGATAAATGTTCATTTAATAAATCTAATAAATACATATAAGTTTATTAAAAACTATATATATAGGTAAAGAATTTGGTGCCGGCGAGTTTCGAACTCAGGTAACTGGTATCATCACCCAATGACTTTAACACTGTACTACAGTGACCCCGGTTAAAAAATATATTAATAATTTTTTATGGTGGTAGTGAAATAAGTAGTGGGTGGTGGAAACAGTGGCGGGTATTTGTGAGTGGTGGAGGTGGTAACATTACTGGTGGTAGAAAAAATAGTGGGTGTGGCTGGTTTTTACGTACGGTGGTGGATGTTAGTGAATAGTAATGGACAATAATAGTTTTGTGTCTTTACAAAATGGGCAACATTTTATTGTGATAGATGTAGTTGACTGTTTTTAGCACAACTGGTAAGGACAGAACATAAATATTTTGAGGAGGATACTAAATCATATAAGACAATATTATCATGACCGCTGGATCACCCAAATGGGATCCCATCTATTTATTGTACCCGACCGAATAAATCACGGTTTTTAGTTAAAATAAAATTGATTACATTTCCAGATTACAAAACAAAGTTTGGACAAGTTAGGCGATCAAATTTATACTTGCAGAACATTAATGTACCGCTATAAATATAAATGATCACGTTAAATTACCAACACCCACACCACCATAAAAACCATCCACCGCCACTATTTCCTCCACCAATAGTAATGTTACCGCCTCCACCATTCACAAACACCCGCCACCGCTTATACTAACCCTACTTCCACTACCACCATTAGAATTAATATAGTTTTTAGTAAAATTATGTATTTATGTTAGATTATTAAAGGGAGATTTATAATAGAAATTTAATTAATCATTTATCTTTGCCAAGGACAAATCCTGACCACTCTTTACATAAACAAATCGATAATAAATAATTTCATATGTTCTGATCTTGATTCGTGTTGTTCGTTTAGTTATTACATAACATGGAAATTGATTGCACCAATTTTTTAAAATGGACATGTGTTTTATCGAGTTTATTTTAACATTAGAATGATCAACCACGTTTTATACTTTATAATATAACGTTACACATTTTGTGGCGTTACGAAATTAGCATAATATGTTTTTGTTCACCAATACCCGCCACCACCATAAAACCATATGAATCCACTTTTTTTATCCACCACCACCTAGTGGCGGAGCCAAGGGTTGACTAACCTGGCTCTAACCCCTTAAATTTTTAATAACTACATAAATTTTTTAGTTTATTTTATAAATAGTACTTTGTCCATATATATTTATGGTTTAGTCCACCAAAGTTTACATGTTTCTTTTAAAAAAAAAAATAGGCCTCCTCAATGTCAATTTTTGACTCCACCACTGCCACCATCACTGCCGCCCATCCCATTGTCTTGTATGATATCATCCCTGAAATATATGGTACCTTCATTTATCAAAAAGTGTTAAAAACAACCAACCACATCTTCCACACTACGATGTTATCGATGTTGTAACGATAACATAAAATTAATAATGTCCATCACCACTCACCAGCACTCACCGTCACTACTTCTTCCACCACAAACCAGGGGCGGAGCCAGGATTTTGAGGAGAGAGGGAGAAAAAATTATTGGCAAGTTGGATACATGTGAAAAATGGACATTATATTGTTTAAAATGTAACTATTGATTCTTCCATTAACTATGCTAATTTCGTGGTCAACCAATAATAGAAAGTCATTTTGAGGGGTAAAATCTGTATAAATTCGTTACTAATTATGTACCATTAACTAATTTCTTACATTAATCATAATTGTAAATTAACTATTCTTCCATTAACTATGCCATTATATTGTTTACAATTGGTACTATTGATTCTTCCATTAACTATGCTAAAACAACATGGATTCTTCCATTTTCTATGTAAAAATGATTTGTCTATTAATCATAATTAATAACTAGATAGTAACCCGTGCTCCGCACCGGGTAATGATGCGTTTTGTTTACCTGTGAGTTTTTTTTTTTTTCTTTTTCTTTTTTGAAACGATTTAATGTGTCTTTGGGCCGCTCCGTAACTATTTGCCTGGATCGAATTCAGGTAAGAATAATCATACTAAATTGTACTGCAATTAATATGAACTCCTGAAGATATGATTCAATTAAGATACAAATCAATCAAATTAGAGAAATAAAGTATTGTATAAGACAAATATGTGATGGGCATTATAGACTTAGCACTGTATTACAAAGAACTCGCCTATTGACGAACTCTTAGAAAACTCAAAAATCATGCAAACATATATTCAGTTGCAAATCTTCAGTTAGGTCTACATATATGAGTTTGAATTTCTTATAACAACATCTTTGAATGATACCTTAACTTTTAGCAACATAGAGTGTAAATGTGATTAGGGAATTCCACGTATATTAAGAGATGACAAAAGAGTATCAAAGGCCTGCACATGAGATTGTAATGTATTAATGTTGGCAGTGCCAAATGTGCCATGAAGGAATTTATGAAACAATCAAATTCTACTCAAAGATTAGTAAATAATAATGCAAACCATTGTCATTGCCATAATCCACCTTCGACATCTGTGAACCCCGAACCTACCCACAAAGATCTCAAGTAACTACATATGGACATTAGTAAAAAAATGAAAAGAAGATTGTATTATACTTGTTATAGATTAACAAGAGCGATGGAATTCTATTTTACAGTTAATAATATATTTCCGCATCAGATACTGTACAATTATGGAATACCGGGAAGAATCGGCGGTGTTTTTCCTGCAGTCACTGATTCATTTGTTGATGCTAATGCCTTGCTATAGCTGCTCGTCGTTGTTTTATCACTGAAGTTGGTGGATGAAGTTGTGTAAATCTTATTTAACAAAAGCTTAAGGATAGAGCGGGCTGAGTATGTCAGATTCCTTGATCCTACGACCTACCACAGACAGAGAAATTCTAATCGCATATTGGTTGCTAGTTGAGAATTTTTGTGAGCTCGCTTAACACCCCTTCGCAATTCTAATCGCAGATCGATGCACTCGAATCTGTTCCTCCACCAAATAATTCCTGAAAAGACCAAGATATACAAAATGATGTTAAATTTTCAGTTTATGAATCGACAACAAATTGCGGATGCCTATATAGGGAATATTCAAAAATTAATAACACCGACAATCATTTGTGTAAAAAATAATTGGCAAGTATACATAGATAAAATTGAGCTTACCACGACCAAGGCATTGATCTTTTGGTCATCGATACGAAAACATGATCACATTTTCATTCTCCAAATGTGTTATTTGTTTTCCGACATACTTAGAATGACATAAAGCTGAACGCATCTTTTAACACCAAGTAGAGAAAGAGTTTCCTAATGGTTGTGATGTCCAAACATTTGCCATCTAGCACAAAAACAAATTTACATATGGATGAGCACCTTGAAATAAAGTAAAAATATTAAATAATATTGATTTCTTTACGTAATAAGCTTCTCCAAATCATTTGACCCACCCACTGAGCTGTCATGCCAGGAACAAACCGCCGGGAGTGCCACTATGCCAGGCTAGCACCAGCTAAGTGGTCCCCACCGTAGCCAGGTTGCAAGGAATTGGCAGGCATTGGGATCCCACCGCTTGGCTTGACTGCAGCAACAATCATTATAAGAGATTGTTGATGCGCTAGCATAGCAAGTTGTTGCTGATCAGGGGAAATGGTAACAACATATAGTCTGTAATAAGTACATGAGTTGCTCTTTGATAATGTTTACACAATTAAGCATTATTGAGTTGTTGTTTGATTATAAGCTTGCACAGTTACGCATTTACTCAAACAAAGGAGGGTCGAAACTATGTGCGATATCTTAAATATCTTAAGCAACAAAACCATATTAGACAAACACATAGGAGTATAATTAGAACCTTACCATATCAAATGAGCAGTTTGATAAAACCCCAACCACTTCTAAGTTGTTTCCAAGAAGGCATGCATTGGTAACTTGCGTCAGATATTATCAGGCGAAGAAGAATATAGCTATGACCACGCACACACAATATAATGGTCAACTAACCCCTGAGTTGCACAGACCTGAGCTGCCAAAAAAAAATTGAAAAAAAATCTTAGTAATTTGAAGCCAATTAGCATTCCAATAAGCAATTTGTAATTTGAAGCCAATTTGCATTCCAATAAGCATTATACTGTGAAAAAATCTTAGTAATTTGAAGCCAATTAGCATTCCAATAAGCACTATACTGAGCACATCAACAAAACTTAATAGTTCTTTGCATAATCGACTTTTAGCCGTCAAAAAAAATATATTAGTAATTCAGTTTCCCTGATTCTAAACATGGATGTGCAGATAAAAAATGATATGTTCATCTTTTTAAATCAAAAATCAAAGTTAGTAGGTACCGAAGAATTACCTTTCTTAGGGTTAATCACGTCATACAATACTGATGGTAATCATGGATGCATTCAGGCTGCCAAATTATTTCTGATTTCAAAAACAGTTCTCAAGGGATTAACAGTACGTTGATTCGTTGCAGCCTCACCCATCAAATATTCAGCATCAGTAAACACAATCCAAAATTGGGGTAAAGCGACAGAAGTACAGTAAGTTGAAAGAAAATCCATATATAAAATGTGCACCAGAATAAAGAACTTGAAAAACAAATTAAATCCAAATGAGATCTAAATTTCTTTTACCACTTAATCTTTTAAATCTACTACATTTATCATCATCAATATGTCTGTGGTGTTTGTCATGTTTCATCCAGGAATGAAACCTTTGTGAAAGAACCAAAACTGGGAAGGGCTAAACCCGTGGTGAATACATAACTAAGTTCCAGAATTCTCTAGTTTAGAGTTTTATATCCCGTATCTATCCTCATTTTATGTCTTTAAATTTAACAACAAAAAAAGGGTTCAAATTGAACAACAACCCTTACATGTGTTTAACCTTTTGAATGCAGCTTCTATTTGCTGTTTGAAATCGAGAATTGCAGCATCATCTTCATTATTACTCTCAGCCTCCTCTCCTTTTCCTGCCTGCCAATATCACAATCACAATCAAAATCACAATCACAACCAATATTATAACTAAAACTCATTCTATTAACATAACAATCCAACAAAAGCTTTGATTAATTCATCTAATATCCGTATCATCCTTAATCGGTTTATCCCCGTATCTATAAGAGAAAGTTCATTGAAGAAATCAGTTCAGAAGCTCAATACTGAGAACATAAAGAATCGTCATAGCATATACACCAATATGCTAGGTAGCAATTCAAATCATATCAATTAATAGACAATGGGAAACGAAAATTAGGGGTTCCAAAACAAATAAAAATCCAAAGAGAAAAGAAAGAAACGGCATACCAATAAGTAGGGTTTCCACAAAGGATTTGGTTTGCATGTTTTTAAATACACAATCTGATGAAGTGGGATTGAGGAAGACGAACAAACTTATCGGAACAAAAGTTTCACACTTAGAGAAGTTGTGGTCGAAGAGTAGATTAGGAGCAGTTGTGCCCTTGACTTGATAATAAGTAGGTTTAGTCAGTTCGTGAATTAATAATGAGGAGGTTGGTCGTGAATGAATAGAAGTGGGGAGGTGGTCGATGAAGAATAGAAGTGGGAGGTGTAAGCAAAGTGTAATGAAAGTTTTTTTTAAACTTATGTGGGGCCAGATTGAATGAGATAGCACTATTTCCTAATACTATCACCATAACAATCCACGTCATCAAAAAGTAGGGCCAGAATGAATGAGAATTGAATATTTAGTTTCAATTATCATCTTGTTTGATTGATTGGTGAACAAAAATATATTATGCTAATTTCGTAACGCCACAAATGTGTAACGTTATATTATAAAGTATAAAACTCACTAAAAAGCAAAAACTATTATTATCCACTACTATTACCAACACCCACCACCATAAAAACCATCCACCGCACCGTTTATACTAACCCTACTTCCACCACCACCATTAGAATTAATATAGTTTTTAGTAAAATTATTTATTAATAAAATTATGTATTTATGTTAGATTATTAAAGGGACATTTATAATAGAAATATAATTACTCATTGTGAACAATCAATGAGACACTAATTAATAAAACATTTAAAAGTGGTTAAGTTGAACAAACCCCAACGGTAAATTTATCTTTGCCAAGGACAAATGACCACTCTTTACATAGACAAATCAATAATAAGTAATTTCATATGTTCAGATCTTGATTCGTGTCGTTCGTTTAGTTATTACATAACATGGCAGTGATTGCACCAATTTTTTAAAATGGACATGTGTTTTATCAATTTTTTTTAACATTAGAATGATCAACCACGTTTTATACTTTATAATATAACGTTACATATTTTGTGGCGTTACGAAATTAGCATAATATGTTTTTGTTCACCAATGCCCGCCACCACCATAAAACCATATGAATCCATTTTTCTTATCCACCACCACCTAGCGGCAGAGCCAAGGGTTGACTAACCTGGCTCTAACCCCTTAAATTTTTAATAACTACATAATTTTTTTAGTTTATTTGTACTTTGTCCAAATATATTTATGGTTTAGTCCACCAAAGTTTACATGTTTCTTTTAAAAAAAAAAAAGTAGGCCTCCTCAATGTCAATTTTTGACTCCACCACTGCCACCATCACTGCCACCTACCCCATGTAGGTTGTTGGACGCAATTCTAATTTCCAATCACAAATGCCATGTATGAGGTTTAGATTGAACAAAATGTCGTCAATTGATTAGTTTCATTATTTTTTTCCCGTGTATATATTCGTTTTTGTATTGCAATCAATTTTATTTTAACATTAAAAAATCATGATTTATACGATATACTACCAAAGATAACAGGGGTACCATTTGGGTGATCCAAGTACGATCATGAAAATATTGTCTTGTATGATATCATCCCTGAAATATATGGTACCTTCATTTATCAAAAGTGTTAAAAACAACCAACCACATCTTCCACACTACGATGTTATCGATGTTGTAACGACAACATAAAATTAATAATGTCCATCACCACTCACCAGCACTCACCGTCACTACTTCTTCCACCACAAACCAGGAGCGGAGCCAGGATTTTGAGGAAAGAGGGAGAAAAAATTCTTGGCAAGTTGGATACATGTGAAAAATGGACTTTGTATCCCATTTTACGATAAAAGAACAAAAATAAGTATAATTGTGCTTGGCTCCGCCCTTAACCACCACTAATCTTTCGGCCTCCACCTCTTCTACTACTCATTGTCGCCAAAAATGTCTATTGATATTATTTATCAAAATAACTTATTAATAGAAATAAATATTATAATTAATTAATAAAACATTTATAATTAAAAAATGATTAGTCATTTATTATGAGCAATTAGTGAAACACTAACTAAAGAACACTTTATAATGAATATATTATTTATTATGTGCAATTAGTGAAACACTAATTAATAAAAAAATAATGCTATTTAAGTTGAACAAACCACCACCGTTGATTTATCTTTTCTATTAATTCCAACCAAGCTGGAACACTGGTTAGAGGCCACTCTTATGACACAATAGGTCATGAGTTCGAACCTCCCCGTTATAATTTTTGAAAATCCATATCTTGACTTGAGTATTCATTTTTCATTCATAATATTGGAAAGTTAACGCCACACATGCGAGTTGTAGGGTGTGGCACGGAGCACCGCATCCCTTGATTTATCTTTCCCACGGACAAATCCTGACCACCACTCAGACAGGCAAACTTAGCCTAGCTTTGTTTTGTACTCTTGAGATTAACTAGAAAACATAAAAGGATTTGTAATCCACACTTGGATATACATCCGATGTTGTAGATTTCTTAGCCTTCATGGTAGTGATGTGCCGAGGTAATATCCTTTTTTTTTTTTTTTTGGTAAATACTACTCGCAGCGTCCCTAAATAGTTGACCTAGTTTAAGTTTGCACAATTGTTAAGACAAGGAGGAGAACAGAGTATTTTTAAGTATTATACTACATAATTAGTAAAATTTCGAAATGATTTATTTCTTAAACTATATCACGAATGTTCGTAAACTTTATACCGTTTAAAAGCATTTTAAAATACGTATTTAACAAATATAAACATGACTATCAAATTCTACATATATCGTTGAAAAGCATTTTAAACACCTACTTAATGAATATAAACATGACTATCAAATGCTGCATACTACCAACAATAATCAACTAAAATGGTAGTTTTAGGAAAATACCCTTGATTAAGGAGATATGTCATCTATTGATGAGACAAAATTTAAAATCAAATAGATCAACGGACGGAGGGAATATATGAATGTATTTTATTAAAACAAAAACCGTAGATACATACCATTCACAGGTTAAACTATATACATGGAATCGCTTGACTTGTTTTGAGGTTCTCATTTGAGAAGCCAAATGCTAACTTTCTTTGATGACCCATAATTTTGACATGTTTCTCTCATTCCCAAATACATGCAACAAAGAATCTGTTATCAGTTTGGGTGACTCGATCTATTTCTGCAGGATGATCCGAATTTACTACACTATCAATATTAAGCTTGTGGTAGGCTGAACGTGGAAAGACCAACCGAAGTAATAGGTACTTTGCTTAAAGCCAGGCGTAAGAACATATTAATATGTTAAAATTTGCTTAATGTCACAAGACGATATTGACGTTAAACACTTGGTTATTGAAAACTAATGATTTATATAAAGACAAATCTGCCATAGTGAAGTGGTTGGTGATGGACACATATCGAAATGAAGATTGTAGTAAAAATATATAATCTATATTAGATACATTGAACAACTTGAAGAAAATATAGTGGTAAAATAAAGTTCGTTCATGACTTGTGAAAATTTGATTTTAAACCTAATTTTTAATACTAAAATAAAGAAAACTAAATTGAAAGTAATATCAAGATTTTAAAACAAACAAGACTATGCATTCCACTACTGCTCATGATAGAATAATAATATTATAAAGATTTCAAAACTCTAAACTCTTAAGTCCGTTATGTATTAGTTCACTAATAATAAGACAGATTTTCAAACATTATATGTAAACATTAAGCATAAATTGTCAAATGATTTAGCAAAGCATAACCTATAAAATTGAATGACAAATAATTAGGAAAATCATGTAATTGAATTAAAACTCTGTAGAAGTGGTGATTGAGTGAATCAATAATTAAATTAGAGTAAATAAAATAATTAAAGAATGTTACCAATCAATAATGTATAAATAGCTTCCTCCATTACCTTGGTTACGTGAGAATTAACTCATCATGGTAACAACCTCTCAAAAAATTTATTCATGGCTCAAGAATTGTTTAAATATTTATTCACGGTTCAAAAATTGTTTACAAAGATGAAAAGGAGAGAAAATAATGAAAAAAACAAAGATATATAAATACTTTCGCATACTTAAACTTCACATTCTCCTCAATGTAATTGACCCGTCCAAAGTAAATTTCAAGGTGGGTATGCCTAATATGATATGACAAACAAGAAAAATAAAGACAAAAGACTTAAAAATAAAAATACAAAACCGATGGAGTCTACGTTAATGTCCTCAGCCCGAGTTGGCATTCACATTATTACTCCTCCAGAATGAGCAAATCTCTGTACTCAAGGGAGTCTACGTTCACCTTGTCACGTTGAACCTCCCATAATGCCTTGTGCTTTTCTCCATCAACCAAGTAGGGATACTTAGGTTCTAATTTTGGTGCCTGCACAACAAAGGATAAAACAACTTCACTAGTAATGGGCAAAGGATTATCAACAGAAGTATCAAATTGTACTTTTTGTTGTGGTGTAAGAACACCACAATTTTCCATGGATTCAGCATCCAAGTCCACGTCCACAATTGGTAAACCACAGTCGTCTAGATCACTCCTAGGGTCATCAAATTCCTTATGAGCTAACGAATCAATAACGTCAATAGATAAAATAGAGTGAACATCAGTTGGATATGACATTGCTTCAAAGATATGAAGCATATAATTTCTTTATCAAACTCCATAGTAAGTGTCCCACTATCGATATCAATCTTCGTCTTTGTAGTCTTCATAAATGGTCTACCAAGAAGTAACAGAGTAGATGAACAATTTTCTCCATTCTGCATATAAAAACATAAAAATCAACCTGAAAGATTAACTCATTCACTTGAACTGACATGTCTTCTACGAGTCCATTTGGATGTGTATTAGGCTTGTTTTTTAATTGAAAGACAAGACTTGTCTCCTTTAATGGCCCAAGATTCAAAGAATCATAAATATCAGATACCATAACACTTACGGAAGCTCCCAAATCAATTAAAGCATGCTCAAACCTCTTGGTATCAATAATAATTGGCACTATGAAACCCCCAGGATCTTTGCACTTTGCAGACATCTTTTTCAGTAACATAGCAGAAGTACTGATGTGATTTTAAATTGTTGTAGAAATTGGTAGTAAAAGTTCGTTCAACTCGGGATTGTAAAGGTTTGATTTAAGAAAATACTAAAGAACAAAGAAAATATATTCACAAGATTGTCACGATAACGAGAGATACTGAGACTCCGGATTCCACCAAACTTCACAATCAATTGGTTCATACAATGATTCATAACAATTTTAGCTCTTTTCTAGACTCTATTTCTTTGCCAAAAGTAGATTTTATAAAGCATTAGATGTAAATCACAAGCATGACGCATCAAAAGTACTTAGACCAAGCATACGTCATCAAACAAAATCACAATCAATTGAGAAACATCATAAATCAATTAAAACAACTGCAAAAGTCATAGAGAATCAATTATAGTTACCAATCAATTGTGAAACATGGCTTCCTCCGTCGTCCCAGTGTTGGGGTTTAGCTCTTCATGGTGAAAACACGCTCAAAATAATAAGTCATGGCTCAAAAGGTGTTTCTATTGAAGAAATTGTATAACACAGCTATTTTGTTACTGATATAGGTGTTACAATACCCACTGTTACAGAAAACACTGTTGCAGATATGCTATAACAGAAATAATTGTTGGATATGTGTTACAAACTCAAAAGAAAAGGTGACGGTTCCTGTCTTCTTCTTCCTCGTTCTGCTGGTGTAGAACTCGTCTCTGCAACTGCTGGTTCTTCTACCTGAGCTCCACCTAACCTCCGTATCGACCCCCAGTACCTCGATAACCTTTGCTGGAACTCTCCCCTGCCTATATATAGCCAACAGGGGTAAGAAATCACGAATAAATCTCTTATTTCTTCTCTCCCAAGTTCGGCCTTTTTTTCATCTTTTACCGGAAATCATAGATATTCTTCCCTTTTTAATCTTCATACGATGTTCGCGGCTATCAATACTTTCCTAAGCTGGGTATAATCGAATCTGTTCTCCACGTACTTTCCATAGACAATCCCAAACAAACCCGGTAATAACTTAGTTCCCTAGTCGAGAACCAAAGTTAATCCTCTCCTGTTCGATTTAATCTCTATTACCATCCCTGTTTTATCAAACCAGGTCCATTCAAACCATATCCAGCAAGAAAATCCAACAACAACTCCACCAAAGTCTCGCCTGAAATACCCGTGAATGTCTTCTCCATGTTTCGCTTAAAACTGCTTATGTAGCCCAACTGGATTGAAGAAATTGCCCATAGCATCTCTGTTAAGTCCAAACAGGTCCATTGAACCCAATTCTAGCGATTGAATCTCGTCCAAAACCTCCACAAATCCAAACCCTAATATGCCCTGTGAAGAACACATTTTCCCGCCAATTTTGAAAATTCAAACCGTAGAAGATGACCTCCCCCTATCATGTGCGGGTCTGCCAATAGTACTTGCCTTGGAAATGGATGCCCCTTAGTAGTTTGGGTACCCCTTATCCACTGTCGGGTTCCCTTTAGCAATTCTTCTGAGGTGTAATTATGACTTTTCTAGGGAGTCTCCAGCATACTTCCGGGGTGCCTGTAGTGTGTCTTTTGGGTGCCTTTAGTAATTTTCTCCCAGGACCACTTTTCGAGCCAATTTCTTCGCAAGAAATTATTTCTCCAAAAATTCCTACAAAGACATAAAATACAAAAATGGGTACTAACAATATAGAAAATCGAGATCAAAATAGACACATAAATGCGTCTATCAAATACCCCCAAACTTATTATTTGCTAGTCCCGAGCAAATCAAATCTACAAAATAAAATCCTAACTCACTGTTGCAGGCATCGTCGATTGCATTTAGCGTATGCAATAAGGCTTTAAACCCCTAGGTGGCCCTAGTGGCCGAGTTATAGTCTCGGGAGGGCTTACAAGAGATATACCCACAAAACCTTTTCTCCAGACCCTAGATATCTACGCAGTACATTGGAAGGCACTAAAGAATCTCCTTGGTTGGCATTCTTATTGACTACAAGAGGAGGTACCCTGATGCGAAATTCCAATTGATGTACACGAGTTTGCACTCAAGCATACTAAAATTCATATATAAGTCACAGAGTTCTACTCAGATAGTCACACTATGGACATCAATATCCGGAGTCAAAACTAATCACATGGATAGATCAAGAAGATGGATAAAGAGAAAAAAAAATAGATGGTTTTGATGTTTACTAAGTGAATGGTGTTTCGATAACTACAAAATGAACCTATCATAATGGATCACTAATATCAACAACCGGCATATACAAGGGTTCGATAACCATAATTCTAGATCAACACAACTGGCATATACAAGGGTTCCAGTGGTCGACTTTATTGAATTTATTCCGGGTGGTCAGGTGGTCTGGTCTCAAATTTTTTTCTTCTTTTTTTTTCATATTATTTATTTTATTTTATTTTATTTTATTTATTTTATTTTATTTTATTTTATTGTATCTCAATCACTCTATTTCACCCTAGCAGTGGTAACAACTTGAATCGTGAGCCCCACCTAATCACTTAGAGAAACATAGTTTAAAAAAAACAAAATAAAATAAAAACAGAAGTGAAAAGGACTCAACGAGATATGGTGAAACTATCATGTTATTTCTAACACCTGAGCTCTGTGCTTTTATGAATAGACTCTTTAGATGTTGCCATCTAATCAGATTGGTTCCTCAACTCCTACAACCAAAACGCTTCCATCCACTTAGATTGGTTAGTGTCATCCTTAATAGGCATAAATTTCTAGGCTCTGGAGTTTATTAATGCAACTAAAAAGTTTCTCCCATACCCCCAAACTTAAATCTAACATTGTCCTCAATGTTCTAAAGATAGACTTAAAAGCATGAACAAGGAGAAACTGTTACCATTTGAAGTAAAAGAGTTAAGGAAAGATATTACCGTGTCGCATGAATATTGGGTTACCTCCCAAGAAGTGCTAAGTTTAAAGTCTTCAGCCAGACTAAGAAAGGATTAGTCACCTTATAAAATCATAAAGTAATAGCCGAAATATCTGTGGGTCATCAAAACCAAATAGAGCTATCACAAGTAAAAGGAATCTGCAACATGCCAAGAAAATGAACAAATAAAGCACACCCTTGTCTAGTTTCCTGTTTAAGACAACTACATCTAGCTGTGGTTCAGGTTCAGGTTCTATAACTGGGTCCAAATAAAATATTTTCATGGGTTGGATTTCCTCGTAGCTAAGATCCGATTCAGGTATTAGAGTCTGGAAATACTCAAGTAAAAACTTAGAAGCACATAATAATAACCTAAATAATTGTGGATCCTTAAAGTCAATCAGGTTTGACTCACATAATTGACCACGATGAAAGTGGTGGTCAATCTTAAGCAAATGTGTCATTTCTATTCTCCTAAAGTACTTAGGTTTAGTCTCAAAACTTAATAATTGACACATCTAAAACATATACGTTCCCACAATTGGTTG
Source organism: Papaver armeniacum (assembly GCA_023531295.1). Classification (NCBI taxonomy): domain Eukaryota; kingdom Viridiplantae; phylum Streptophyta; class Magnoliopsida; order Ranunculales; family Papaveraceae; genus Papaver; species Papaver armeniacum. The sequence goes on along the minus strand of JAJJWW010005605.1, from coordinate 103,918 downwards.
AAAAATATTTGGCGGGAAAACAAAATCAATCTTGGTATCATAGCCTGGGTAAACCACATCAACCAGAGGATGGGTTTCTAACAACTGAACTTCCTTATGGACATCACTAGGTTCAGGAAAACGTGTATGAAGATAATCTTTTAAAATGGTTGAGGCACATATGTCAAGTCCCAAGTGAGGGACCTTTGTAAGAGTTAAAGCACATGGAGAATGATAATCACCCCCAAACTTAGAGTTTTCAGTGTCTCTAGAAAGACTAGTCACAACTTCCCTAATTTCAAGGTCATCAGATTCCTGAAAATGGTCAATTGATTCTTATAAGTCAGGTTCATCCTCACTCATGTTTGCGCTCTCTACGAGTCTATCTTCTTTGTCTAAGGCTAATGTTTCTAAATCGCTTGACTTTAAAACAGTATTCTCAGAATAAACTCGTTCCTCAAAACTATCATCCGCTTCGTAATCATAAGGAAATACTACATCATCTAAAACGGGGGTATCTCTAGTCAAATCCTCGTCCTTTTGAATAGGTAAATAATTATTAAAATTATTTGGATTTGAACTAGAAACATTATCATTATTAAGCTCAATTGGAGTAACAAATTCCTGATCACTATGCCTACTTATTTCAAATTCTTCATCAACACTATCCTCATCATAATCATCATTATAATAACATGAAAATGGTTGAACCTCATCTAAACAAGTAGTGTTACCAATTTTATCCTCGTCATCTTGATTTTGAAAATAACTATCCTCATTTTCAAAGGTACTATTGGAAACACTATATTGGAAATTAAGACTATCTTGAGCAGTTCTTTCCTGGGCCTCTAACAACATTTTCTGAGTCGACTCACATGACTTCCTGATTTTATCTAGGAAAGAAGGTTCACACGTTGCATTGCTTTTGTCCATAACTAAGTTATTCATCTCAGCTGAACTACGTGTAGACTCAAGTAACTTTTGTGTCGACTCGGCTAACTTACGTGCGGACTCTAGTAGAGAGGAATTTTGCTCGTATGACCGATGGGCGTATGGATAGTAATTGGTCTCACCATGGTATGGACCATAACCTTCAAAAGGCTGATGTTCCCAACCACTATTCACATTATGGTCAAAGTAGTAACGTCCATTTTGAAACTCAGTTGGATATTTGTTGTATTGGCTATTGTAATACCAGTTCGACATTCTATTGTAGGGGTGTGAGTTGTCACACAAAATTAAAACCCACTGACAGGGGATTCGTGGGTGGATAGAGTCTTACCTCCCGTACCAGACGGGCGATGAACCGTTGAAGTCGACTCAAGCCACCGACTCTTATGTCAGTGTACGAACCCGAGGGGCCGAGACAGTATCGTAACTGTCGTCCTTCCCTGCAAACAGTTTATATTTAATTTTTAACCCTTCCTTAGGGTTTTAAAAATATTGTCCAAGTCCAAAAATAAAGTCCAAAAATAAAAATGTCCAAAAAGAAAAATTACAAAAATACAACCCTATTTACAGTTTCTAAAAACAAAATAGCTATATACAAAATCTTCTTCTTCACTCCTTTTGAATTCCTCTTTTCTTTCCTTCTTTGGAAGATGCTTTCCTTTTATAGCACTTTTTCTTTCCTTGTAGCTTCGCTCCAAATCTGAAAAGAATCGAAATATACCAAAGGCATAAAAGAGAACAAAAAATATAAAGTAAAAATAGAAATAACTCTAAAACCTAAAACCTAAATACAAGTCCGCGTTGGCGGCGCCAAAAATTGATGTGATTTTAAATTGTTGTAGAAATTGGTAGTAAAAGTTCGTTCAACTCGGGCTTGTAAAGGTTTGATTTAAGAAAATACTAAAGAACAAAGAAAATATATTCACAAGATTGTCACGATAACGAGAGGTACTGAGACTCCGGATTCCACCAAACTTCACAATCAATTGGTTCATGCAATGATTCATAACAATTTTAGCTCTTTTCTAGACTCTATTTCTTTGCCAAAAGTAGATTTTATAAAGCATTAGATGTAAATCACAAGCATGACGCATCAAAAGTACTTAGACCAAGCATACGTCATCAAACAAAATCACAATCAATTGAGAAAAATCATAAATCAATTAAAACAACTGCAAAAGTCATAGAGAATCAATTATAGTTACCAATCAATTGCGAAACATGGCTTCCTCCGTCGTCCCAGTGTTGGGGTTTAGCTCTTCATGGTGAAAACACGCTCAAAATAATAAGTCATGGCTCAAAAGGTGTTTCTATTGAAGAAATTGTATAACACAACTATTTTGTTACTGATATATGTGTTACAATACCCACTGTTACAGAAACCACTGTTGCAGATATGCTATAACAGAAATAATTGTTGGATATGTGTTACAAACTCAAAAGAAAAGGTGACGGTTCCTGTCTTCTTCTTCCTCGTTCTGCTGGTGTAGAACTCGTCTCTGCAACTGCTGGTTCTTCTACCTGAGCTCCACCTAACCTCTGTATCGACCCCCAGTACCTCGATAACCTTTGCTGGAACTCTCCCCTACCTATATATAGCCAACAGGGGTAAGAAATCACGAATAAATCTCCTCTTTCTTCTCTCCCAAGTTCGGCCTTTTTTTCATCTTTTACCGGAAGTCATAGATATTCTTCCCCTTTTAATCTTCATACGATGTTCGCGGCTATCAATACTTTCCTAAGCTGGGTATAATCGAATCTGTTCTCCACGTACTTTCCATAGACAATCCCAAACAAACCCGGTAATAACTTAGTTCCCTATTTCGTCGAGAACCAAAGTTAATCCTCTCCTGTTCGATTTAATCTTTATTACCATCCCTGTTTTATCAAACCAGGTCCATTCAAACCATATCCAGCAAGAAAATCCAACAACAACTCCACCAAAGTCTCGCATGAAATACCCGTGAATGTCTTCTCCATGTTTCGCTTCAAACGGCTTATGTAGCCCAACTGGATTGAAGAAATTGCCCATAGCATCTCTGTTAAGTCCAAACAGGTCCATTGAACCCAATTCTGGCGATTGAATCTCGTCCAAAACCTCCACAAATCCAAACCCTAATATGCCCTGTGAAGAACACATTTTCCCGCCAATTTTGAAAATTCAAACCGTAGAAGATGACCTCCCCCTATCCTGTGCGAGTCTGCCAATAGTACTTGCCTTGGAAATGGATGCCCCTTAGTAGTTTGGGTACCCCTTATCCACTGTCGGGTTCCCTTTAGCAATTCTTCTGAGGTGTAATTATGACTTTTCTGGGGAGTCTCCAGCATACTTCCGGGGTGCCTGTAGTGTGTCTTTTGGGTGCCTTTAGTAATTTTCTCCCAGGACCATTTTTCGAGCCAATTTCTTCGCAAGAAATTATTTCTCCAAAAATTCCTACAAAGACATAAAATACCAAAATAAGTACAAAAATGGGTACTAACAATATAGAAAATCGAGATCAAAATAGACACATAAATGCGTCTATCAAGTACTTTCGCCCACCTGGGTGATTTCATTAGGAATCAATCTCTACTTCTTTGAACACAAATCCTTATAAACCTTGGCATACCTGGGTACCATTACGATGGCTTAAATAAATGGGATGTTGATTTGCAGCTTGCTGAATCCAGAATCTCCTTATCTTGAACTTTCTTATTTGACTTGGCAAAACGACTAGGAAAGGGAGGTGGTGCGGTAAAAGTATGAGTCGAGTCCTTAGGTTGGCCGGTTAAAGTTGGATTTTCCTTTGGATCGTTCCACATCTACTTCCTTTTTTAAGTCGCCAATACTCTTTTCTTGCTGATTTGGATCTTCTACTTGCCTTCTGGTCCTTAGAGTTACAATATTGACGTGCTCTCTTGGTTTCACAAAACTTTATGATAGCAACTTTGTCAAAGTTTGTGCCCTTATCTGACCCCAAATCTATAGCTAATTGACCCATTTGCGTTTGCCAGTCCTTTATAGCCGTATGTTGTCTCTAAAAAATTGTATCTTGTCTCTGAGCATTTGCACTTTGTTTTTGCGTCGTCGCTTTCATCATCTCCTTTAGACTTGAGATTTGATTTTGTTGTTGAGGCCGAGGCTGTGGTTGTGGTTGGAATTGTGGTTGTTGAAAACCACTCCATCGCCCATAAGGATTAGGAGTTGTAGCTTGCTGATTTGCATAGATGAAATTTGGAAGATCTTACCAACCTGGATTATAGGTATTAGAGTAGTGGTAGGCCTTGGAATGGGGTTATTTTAGCCTACGAATTATACCGCAAGTGCACGGCGTCTATCGGAGACGTGGCAAGTACGGGTCGAACCACAGAGACTTGTGGTGCTTAAGATGATCTAATGGCTTCCTTAACTGAATTTCAGGTGATAATGTGGCACAAATATGGTTGTTTAGTGTGTCGAAGCGACTGAGTTTGAGTTGAAGTGACTCTAAGCTAAGGTATCTAAATGGATTGTAACAATGTGGAAAGCGCCAGGGTGGTGAATCCACCTCTAGTCCTATGCTAAGGCTAACCAGACTCCATTCATGTCTTATACCTCCCTTTGAAGGCCTCAGGTGGAGGTATTCTTTAGCAAACTATCCTAATTTACTCCTAGTATAACTTGTCTTTTCACGGTACAAATTATCACAAGCTTATTTGGTTGTTGGCTAACTAATCACTCCTAAAGCAATTCAACTGTTGTCTCTAATTCATTCCTAGTATAGTTTGTCTTATCACAGTACAAACTATCACAAATGCAATTGATCCATACAGCATACAATCACTCTTCTCAATTAAGCATAACAAGACACAAATTTTGATTTGGATTAACTTAGCATATGAACAGGGGTTTCATCAAACACCCTGGCTGATAGAATTAGAACATACTAAGATAATTAAACTACAAATTATACTAAGTTTGTGCTCTGGCTAGCCCAGGCATGAGTTTCAAACATCCACAGTTCCTCTATTTATACATGCAAAGTATCAAAACCCTAATTCCTTTTTAATTCGAAAATAAAAACAAACCCTTTTTACCCATGCTCTCTGATTCAGTCATCTCTCTTGTCAATTCGGCTCTGAGCTGATGCTTGCTTGATTTGATGAGAAACCCTAGCTCTAGTTGTCTCTAACCTAGCTTCTAGGGTATGGAGAAGCTATGTTAGAGACATCTCGAGACAGAGTGATGGAGCGGCTGTTGCAGGGATGGTTGAGGCAAGAGATGGTGGAGATGGCGTTGCAGAGCTTGGTCGGGGAAGAGGAAGGTGGAGCTCTGCAAGCTCTGTCGGGGGATGAAGGAGAGAAGAGAAGAAAGAGAAGAGGAAGAGAGAAATGGGTAAGGTCGACTAGGTTATAGGGTATGTGATTTTTGTTGTGAAGCAAGTGCATCAGGGGAAGATGAGGAGGTCGGAGCGAGCGTAGGATCTAGGAGGTAATATCTGAATGGCTCAGGGAGACTCGGGGTGATCTGGTGTTGAGCGGGAGCAGCAAAGTGTGATGTGCATGAAGGAGCGACCGTAGGATGTAGCTGAAGGAGATCTCAACGGCTCAGAAATGATGGACTTGGATCCGGGTCGTGGGTCGGAGATGGATAGCTCGAGTCCATGTCTTGTAGATGAGTTGCTACTTGTTGGGTTGCAACTGTTGCGTGCGCGGGCTTTGGCTTTCTGCTCCATAGACGCTTGTCTCCCATTCTTTGCTCTTTTGGCTCCTCAATTTTTCTGAGCTTTATTTATTACCTAAAAACACAAAATTAATTAATACAAATATTTATTCTTGAAAACAAGGAAAACACAGAATCTGGGATAATATCTGATTTCTAAGCGCAAAAGATGAGTAAAATGCCAATAAAAAGGTGTATAAATATGCACTATTTGGCACTCATCAAATACCCCCAAACCTGAATTTTACTTGTCCTCAAGTGAAACAAAATGAAGAAATCCTAACTATACCCCCGTCGCAGTCTCTCGAATGCATTTAGCGTATGCACTAAGCCTTTAAACCCCTAGGTGTCCCTAGTGGACGAGTTGTAGTCTCGTGAGGGTTTACCAGAGGTGTACCCACAAAACCTTCTCCAACTTCAGAGTGTAAAAGAGTCTCAAGCATCCAAGAAGCTATGAGTATATAGAGTTTCTGCATGCTAGTAACAAGAAGTTAGAACTACCAAAGAACGCATTCTCATCCTTAAGTGCTGAGCGAGAAGTAACCATACCATATGAAAGAATTCGGATTCGATTGTGATCATAAGCCTCGACTTCGCCTCACTAATAGGGTTTTATGATAATTGCACTCAAAAAGATCGCTTTTTTTAGTCTCTTATGTGTGCAGGCAGGAATAAAGAGAGAAATCCTGCACACATTGTAGGTAAGAAGGATAACCTTCCGAAATAAAATCTGGAGACTCCACAGAAGTGTGGACAAAAAGAATCTTTTTCTGATGATCTCTAAGAAAGGAAAATCAACCATTAGCAAGGATGGGAGTACTCACTTACCTTCTCACCCGATCGGCAATTAATATCACTCTCTCATAAGAACCATAGAAACGTCTTCAATCTTTGGTCTTCGGTCTTCAAATGTTGATGACGAACTTCTGAACTTTACAAAAACTTGACAACAATTTTTTTTTTTTTTTTTTTTTTTTTTTTTTTTTTTTTGACTTAACTTGGAATGAAAATAACAATAAGACTCAATTTTTTTTTTTTTTTTACACTTGTCTTGATTTCACAAACTTCATTAATTCTCATCCTATTTTCTTTTCTTTGTTGCACGTAACCTTGGACTATTTCAACTTTTCTTCAAATATTCTGATGATGCTCCGCTTGCTGACGATGATGTGTTTCTATGAATGTGTTGATGTTGTTGAGAGAGAGAGAGAGAGATGCTAACTACAAATCGGTATTTAGAAGGAGTTTTCATCTTTAAACGTCACCCTCATGATTGACAAAAACTAGCACTCAAGAGATCAAAAGTAGTGCTGAAATTGGTGCGAAGTTGGGTAGCTCACCATTCCTACCCTAATTGACGTACGGTGACACACACACTAACAACTTTTCTAGAAAGTTTCAAAATTTGAAGGTTGGTGCCTCACTTGATGTAAAATGGGTAGTCTCCACTATGGGTGATCACAATTCTACTACCAAATATCTAAACAAAGACTAATTCGCCCCTCCGGTGGGTTAAATCCAACTTTAACGCTCTAATCAACTAAGAAACCTGGATTGCGTTCTCCAAGTACTTCCAAGTTCTCATTATTTCGGTCGACTCTCTATGTAAACATAGCTAGAAGCATGCTAGTGACTCTAAAATCTCTAAAAGTTGGAGGTTTTTATGCAAAATTTTTGATTTTTTAGATTTTTTTTTTTTTTTTAAAATAAGAAGGAAAATAAAAAGACTAAAAACTCTACATGCAAATCACACCCCCAAACCTAAATCAAACATTGTCCTCAATGTGTCAACAGATGATAAAATTTTAAACAGTCACATACCATGAGAACTATGCTGAGAAGAGAATAGGGAAGAGATTACCGGATGTCGGCGGGAGCACGGTTAGAGCTTCATTAGTCAAGGCTAGAATCCAACATTCTCAGCGGAGATCATATTGGATTAGCACAAAATATGCACAAGAAGACTCAACCGATTCAAGAAAGAAAAATTTAACAAGCCCTACTGGATTATATACAATGAGAATTCACCATATACCAACAATCTAAAGAGTTGAGGATCAACCCAATAGAAAATATATACAAACATCAACAGTCTTACACAAATATAACATGAGAGTGCAAGTAAGACTGCATATGTGAATGAGTTTCCCCCAAACCTAAACTTGTCAATAGATGTGTTTGAGAGCACAAAATCTTGCAATTTTAAAGGTACATCATGCAAAAGGTCTAACTCAAAATGAGTTTTGCTAAGAACAGACAGACATACATATTCCAACCGTGGTTCCCTAAAGGTGTTATACTTTGATGCAAAATAGTCCAAGAGGACTTGGGAAGCACAAAGCTCTAGGCCTAAATTAGGCATTTTCAGAAAAGTTGGTTTTGCAATTTTGTTACAAACTACACCTAGGTTTGGTGGAGGAGTTTCAATCTGTGACTTAGGAGAGAGGCTAGGTACATCTAAGTTGTTTTCATGTATAAAATCATTTGCACCATCACATACTTTCCTAAGGTCGAAAGAGGGTAAATCATGCTCACCAAAGATAGAACAATTCATCAATCACCATGTCATACTCATCGAGAGGAGGCAACATGTTGTGACATGGGCAGGGAATCAGACACAACAATAATATCATGATCCAAAAGAACATTAGTGTCAACAGAAGATTCATCTTTTCCTAAGTCACAAACAAGTTATGTAGCATGCTCACATTCATTGAAGAATTTCACAAACCCAAGCTCAGAGTCAACATCATATGTATGAATGTTAGAAGAAGTATCATTCATAGGGTTCACAGAAGAGACGCCTAACGTCTCTGAACTCAAAGATTCTATCATATTATCTGCATACACATGCTCTTCTAACATTTCATATTCATCATCATCATCATCACAAAAATGCATTTCCCTATTAGCATTTCTAGTGTACTCATTTTCCTCTAGATTAGGTTCATATTCAGTGTATGGTTGTGCATATGGTTCACTAGAGAAGGGATGCTCATGCAATGCTTTCCATCCAAGTATATCATTGTTTTGCTCTATGAGCTCTTCCATTAATGATTGCATACAAGGGGTTGGGGAAGTATAACATTGTTCAACTTCCCACTGTGATGGATGATGTATGTGTGCATGGTTATCTTGGCTTTCCCTAGACTGCCTAAACTCATGTAAAATGTAGCAGTTCTCAGCAGGGTGGTCTAAGCTACCACATAAGGTACAAACATACATTTCAGATTGCCTAGGGGGATTAGATTCGACAGATTGCTCATGTAATTGCCTTTCCAAAGCAGATACTTGAGCTTCTAATTGATCTAAAAGTGATGACTGGGTATGAGGAAAGTGTTCATTTTCAACTTGTGGTGAATGATACAGGTGCTCATAATGATTAGGGTATGTGAAGTCGGGGCCCTGACAAGGCTCATAATATTCCCTAAAATCATTATGGTATGTGGGGAGTTCATACTGTGAGGCATGCCCGTAAGCAAGCTCTCTAATGGATTTGTTTCCATCCCCAGATGCAGACCAAAATCCTGACATGGTCTAGAAACTCAATTTGGTTTAAATGGGTTTTGGTTTAAGTAGGCTTAGTTTGGTTTAAATGGCAGGAGCAGAGCCCAGTGCACAGTTCAGTCAAGCAGAGCCCAGTGATTGTGGGCTTCAGTGGTTATGCAAAGCCTAGTTAAGTGGGATCCAATGGTTGTGCAAAGCCCAGGTTATGTGCAGGTGCAGTTTTGTTGCACAACCCAGTTGAACAGCCCAGTATGTGGGACTCAGTTTGATGCAAAGAACAAGCTTTGTAAGCCTCCCAGCAGCTCAGTTTATGCAATAGTTTTGTGCACAGTTTGAAATGATGCACTGGTTTGAGTGCAGCTCAGTTTATGCACAGATTACACAAAGATGGCACTCACATTTTAGCACACAGGAGTGTTGGATGATGTTGCTTGAGAGAGACACAGCACTGACAAATGCAAACCTTCAAAAATGACACAGTACAACACAGGGCAGCTATTCTATCATGCAAAACATGGTTTATAGATTTACAGGTCATGTATAGGCCAAGACTCAATCACAGGCTTCAAGTTTACCATAGTCACTCAAGTGTCACAGTATGGTCAATAATTCCAGAGATGGAGCAACATGCAGCAAGGTGTCTAGCTTATCATGCAAAACAGAGTATGCACAATGGGTTATGCTCAGGTTACACTCAAGCTCTACAGCTACAGGGGCTGGATTGAGCACATGGTAACTGAAAGGTGAGCACAGAGGATGTTGAAGCTAAGGGTTACTGCACACGACACACAATGCACAGGGATGGAACAATTCCTAGCACGGTTTTATTATGCACTCAGGGTAGTGCTTAGGTGAACTAAAATTGACTCAGGGGTGCAGGGCGTACACTCCTAGTTTCACAAATCGTGCAATGCATACATACTAAGTCCATCTACCCAAAGTAAAACTCAAATACCACCATATGCTTGCATCCAGATCATCACACAGATATAAAGTACAACAGGCTTTGAGAATGACCAACCTTCTCTAGCCACAGTGGCTGTATTGTACTGCTCCTTGTCTTTCCCTGGATTGGCTCAGCTTAACAGCTTGCACAGCAGCACAGGCTAGCAAGGCACAGCACAGGATTTTAAGTTGCAGGGGTTGCTCAAAGTTTTGCAAAACTCCAGTTTGTCGCCTCTTTCTTCTCCTCCTTAGGCTTGCGCAGCAGAGGATATGGGTACCTGCTGCTCAGATGGGAAGTTCAGCTCTCAAAACTTGCATAGTTTAAAGCAAGGCAATGTGCACAATTTGATTAAAATTAACTCTGACTTCTCTACAGCATGATAGCTATTTTAAACTGCTCTTGCTGAGTTGCTAGCCAGGGCAGATTGAGACGCACAGATTCACAGTTACAATGGAGTGGGTCTAAGCTAATCACGGGGGTATCTTTGATGGGTGAGAAATGCCAAGATGTTTCATGCTGATATGACACAAATTGAAATGAAACAAAGGTGATACACCAGGTCAGGCTGGCTTGAGCTTAGGCCAGATGTTGACTGAGATAATTGGACTGACACAGGAGCAAACTGTTAGTTGTTATGCTTGATTGGACTGACTGGAGTTAATATGCAGGGCAATGATATTATATGATCACAAGTAGCACTAATATGCAGGGCAATGATATTTATGAAGTTATAGCTAAAACTACAAGGCTAAATATGATCATGGGATAGGTTACTGAGGGATGCTAATAAGATGCAGAGATATTACAGGATGGTTACACTAAATGACATTACTAGGTAACGATGCAGATGTGCAAATGAGATAAGCTGACTATAATGCACTGATAAAGTTAACAACAAGTAATAGAAAATGCAGAGAAGGGAAACTACACTAGCATCTAAGTTATACTAATAACAGGACTAAAAGCAAAAATTTAAAGTGAATATGTACAGGGTGAAATGAACTCAGTAAAGGCAAGCAATGGATCACAGGGCACACGCCAAGTCCCCGGCAGCGGCGCCAAAAACTTGGTAGGCCTTGGAATGGGGTTATTATAGCCTACGAATTATACCGCAAGTGCACGGCGTCTATCGGAGACGTGGCAAGTACGGGTCGAACCACAGATACTTGTGGTGCTTAAGATGATCTAATGGCTTCCTTAACTGAATTTCAGGTGATAATGTGGCACAAATATGGTTGTTTAGTGTGTCGAAGCGACCGAGTTTGAGTTGAAGTGACTCTAAGCTAAGGTATCTAAATGGATTGTAACAATGTGGAAAGCGCCAGTGGTGGTGAATCCACCTCTAGTCCTATGCTAAGGCTAACCGGACTCCATTCATGTCTTATACCTCCCTTTGAAGGCCTCGGGTGGAGGTATTCTTTAGCAAACTATCCTAATTTACTCCTAGTATAACTTGTCTTTTCACAAAGACAAATTATCACAAGCTTATTTGGTTGTTGGCTAACTAATCACTCCTAAAGCAATTCAACTGTTGTCTCTAATTCATTCCTAGTATAGTTTGTCTTATCACAGTACAAACTATCACGAATGCAATTGATCCATACAAAGATACAATCACTCTTCTCAATTAAGCATAACAAGACACAAATTTTGATTTGGATTAACTTAGCATATGAACAGGGGTTTCATCAAACACCCTGGCTGATAGAATTAGAACATACTAAGATAATTAAACTACAAATTATACTAAGTTTGTGCTCTGGCTAGCCTGGCATGAGTTTCAAACATCCACAGTTCCTCTATTTATACATGCAAAGTATCAAAACCCTAATTCCTTTTTAATTCGAAAATAAAAACAAACCCTTTTTTACCCATGCTCTCTGATTCAGTCATCTCTCTTGTCAATTCGGCTCTGAGCTGATGCTTGCTTGATTTGATGAGAAACCCTAGCTCTAGTTGTCTCTAACCTAGCTTCTAGGGTATGGAGAAGCTATGTTAGAGACATCTCGAGACAGAGTGATGGAGCGGCTGTTGCAGGGATGGTTGAGGCTGGTGGAGATGGCGTTGCGAGAGCTTGGTGGGGAAGAGGAAGGTGGAGCTCTGTGATGTGACTCAATAATGTTGTAAAAAGTGGTAGTAAGGTTGTCGTTCACTCGGACTTGACGAGATCGATTTTAAGTTTTAATAAAAGAAAAATAATAAATATAAAGAATATATACAATTTATGTCACAAGATGAAGAGAGTTACTGGGACTGCTCATAAAATAACAAACATCGACTCTAATTCTTTACCAAGGTAGATTTTATAAAGAATTATATGTAACTCACAAGCATGACGCATCTAAAGTACCTAAGACTAAGCATGACATCTAACGAATTCACAAATAATCAAGAAAAATCATAAATCAATTATAATAGTGCAAATAGTCATAAAGGAATTAAATAGAATTACCACATGGGTGCAAAATAGCTTCCTCCGTCGTCCCAGTGATGGGTTCTAGCTCATCATGTTGGAAACACGCTCAAAGGATTTTTTTATTGCTCAAAAAGGTGTTTACAATGATGAAATAGAGAGAAAATGATGAAAATCGGGTTTGCAACAGTTATAGATGTTGCAAACACTGTTACAAACTAGGTTAAAAACCGTTACTGCTTTTAGTCTGCCCCTCCGTGTTACGACCCACGCCAAAGTGTCGTTGTCACTGTTGAAATACGACGGTCCCTTGTGCGTTGATGTTCTTCGTGTTCTTCAATGGCAGCAGCAGCAAGATATTTTGTAACTCGATTTTTTTTGGCTTCTGGTCGCTCCCAGCTCTCCCAAACTCTCCTCCCCGCGTCTACTCGACCTCAGCAACATATATATACTTGACAGGGCAAAGATATCCCCTCATAATCACCAAATATCTCCTCATTAAAACAATATATTTTCCACGGGATTATTTCCTGTTATTTCTTTTTCACGCGTCAACTTGCTTCAAAACTCGATATTTATCTTCTACACGTTCCTGCTGCAGCATAGCACACTCCAAACACACCCATTACACGTCTCAAAGCTCACAGCGACCCATGCAAACCCGTGCAACTCTGCTTTCTTCTAGCGAGTTATCCAGCCAAATTTAGGTCACTAATCGACCCATACCAACCCTGTTAAGCCCAGAGGAAGATACCCAATCAATTCCAGCCATTGAGTCTCCTCCTAACTCGTCCAAAAATCAAACCAAAATTCTGCCAGTGAAGAACAATAATTTCCCGCCAAAACCAAAATTTGAAATGGAGAGGATGAAGTGCCCTGATCCAAAACATGGGCGCCTTTATCAGCTGGGGTGCCTGGGGTGCCCTTATCCAAAATGAGGGTGCCTTTATCACTTTTCTCCCGGGGGTCCAAATAACACTTTTTGAGCAACTTTTTCCGCACAAGTGTATTTCTCCAAAAACACCTACACACACATAGAAACACCAAAATTAGTACGAAATCGAGACCAACAATAGAGACAATGAGGACAATTCGTACACAAAATGTGTCTATCAAAATACCCCAAACTTATTATTTGCTAGTCCTCGAGCAAATTTATTCTAGAAGTAAAAATCATTTGAACCCCCAGTTACCCCGATGCGAAATTCCAATTCTTTGTGACACGAGTTTGCAGACATCAATACATATCAAAGGCCTCCGCCAAAATGAACCTATCTTAATGGACCGAGATACTATCTCTCAACGAGATATGGTGAAACTATCATGTTATTTCTAACACCCGAGCTCGTGCTTTTATGAATAGACTCTTTAGATGTTTCCATCTAATCTTGGTTCCTCAACTCCTACACCAAGATGTTTCCATCCACTTAGATTGGTTAGTGCCGACCTTAATGAACATAAATTTTTAGGCTGCGGAGTTTATTTACTGCGAACTAAAAAGTTTCTCCCATACCCCCAAACTTAAATCTAACATTGTCCTCAATGTTCTAAAGATGAAATTAAAAGCATGAACATTGAGAAACTTTTACCACTTGAAGAGAAGAGTAAGGAAAGATATTACCGTGTTGCATGAGCATGGGTTACCTCACAAGAAGTGCTAAGTTTAAAGTCTTGAAATGACTAAGAAAGGATTAGTCACCTTATAGAATCATAGAGTAATAGCCGGAATAACTGCGGATCACCAAAACCAAAAAGGGCTATCACAAGTAAAAGGAAACTGCAACTTGCCAAGAAAGTTAACAAATAAAGCACACCCTTGTCTAGTTTCCATTAAGACAACTACATCTAGTTGTGGTTCGGTTCGGGTTCTATAACCTGGATCTAGATAACAAATTTTCATGGGTTGCATTTCCTCAAAAGTTGAATCCAAATGTTTAGGTTCTAGAGTCCTGGAAAAACTCAAATAAAAGCTTAGAAGCACATAATAATAACCTAAATAATTGCGGATCCTCGAAGTCAATCGACTTGACTCATACGATTGACCACAGTAGTGGTCATTCTTAAGCAAATGTGTCGACCCTAATATCCTAAAGTAATTAGGTTTAGTCTCAAAACTTAATAAATGACACATCTGAAACTTATACGTTCCCACAATTGAAAGGAAGGTTTTTGGTGGGAAAACAAAATCAATCGTGGTAGCATAGCCTGGTTAACCACATCAACCAGAGGATGGGTTTCTAACAACTGAACTTCTTTATGGACACAACTAGGTTCAGGAAAAAGTGTATGAAGATAATCTTTTAAAATGGTTGAGGCACATATGTTAAGTCCCAAGTTAGGGACTTTTCTAAGAGTTAAAGCACATGGAGAATGATAATCACCCCCAAACTTAGAGTTTTCGGTGTCTCTAGAAAGACTGGAGAGTTCATTTTCTTTTTCTAAGTCTATTGTTTCTAAATCGCAAGACTCAAAATATACTCGTTCCTCTAAACCATCATTGGCTTCGTAATCAAAAGGAAATACTACATCGTCTAAAACGGGGGTATCTCTAGTCAAATCCTCATCCTTTTGAATAGGTGAATAATTATTAAAATTATTTGGATTTGAACTAGAAATATTATCATCATTAAGCTCAATTGGAGTAACAAATTCCTGATCGCTATGCCTACTGATTTCAAATTCTTCATCAACACTATCCTCATCATAATCATAACATGAAAATGGTTGAACCTCATCTAAATTAGTGTTACCGAATCTAACCTCGTCATCATGATTATAAATATCTTCATTTTCATGGGTATTATTGGAAACACTGTATTGGGAATTAAGATTATTTCGAGCAAGTTTTTCGGCAATCCTATTTGTACTTTCAGTAAATTGCTTAAGAGTCTCTTCTAAAGACATCCTAGTTGACTGCTCTAGGGACTCATCCGAATGACTCTTGAAAGCCTCTTCTAGAGAAATAGATGAATTGTTTTGCTCATAAGACCGATATACGTGTGGATAGTAATTGGGCTCACCATGGTGTGACCCATAACCTTCAAAAGGTTGGCGTTCCCAACCACTATTCACACTATGGTTATAGTAGTAATGTCCATATTGTTCGATTGGATATTCGTTGTATTGGCTATACCAGACATCCTAACGGGAGATGATGGCTCCACTTAGATTGTTTTCTAGACCAAACTTCTAATGGGAGATGGCGTCACCGCATGGCGGCGTTAGTCACGCATTCAACTCACGAAAACCATCATGAACTTCAAGTATGCTCACAAGAGTAACCAATATTTTTCGAACTCTGGTCAAAATTTTAGGCTTAGGTTCGTGTTTGGTTTCGTTTTCCTAAGAAGAGAACGGTGATGAAATCCGAACCCTTATCTTATATGGCCAGTCCTTGCCCTTTACTAGGAATTTAAAGCGTACCGTTTTCAATACCTCAACATATATGCATACAAAATCATCCAGGAGCTCCGGACAATGAACCGTAAGTCGACTCGGGCCACGACTCTATGTCATGTACGAACCCGAGGGGCCGAGACGATATCGTAATCGGTCCTTCCCCAATGCGTTTATATTTAAATTACCCTTCCTTAGGGTTTAAAATTAATAATGTCCGATAGTCCAACAAAAAGTCCAAAAATTAAAAAGTCCAAAAATAAAAATTACAAAAATAATTACCTAATTACAGAAAAAAAAATAAAAATAATTACACTATATACAAAGTTTTCTTCTTCACTTCGTTCGGATCTCTCTTCTTTCCTATTTTGGCTTTGCTTTTATTTTCAGCTCCACTCCAAATCGAAAGCAAACGAAATACCAAACCGCGTAAAAAAGAACAAAAATAATAAAAAAAATAAAACCTAAAAACAAATCTATAAACAAGTCCGCATCGGCGGACTCAGAGATCGATTTTAAGTTTTAATAAAAGAAAAATAATAAATATAAAGAATATATACAATTTATGTCACAAGATGAAGAGAGTTACTGGGACTCGGGATTCCACTAATTCTCACATTCACGTGGTTCATCTATTAATTCCGGACAATTAAAGCTCATAAAATAACAAACATCGACTCTAATTCTTTGCCAAGGTAGATTTATAAAGAATTATATGTAACTCACAAGCATGACGAAATCTAACGAATTCACAAATAATCAAGAAAAATCATAAATCAATTATAATAGTGCAAATAGTCATAAAGGAATTAAATAGAATTACCACATGGGTGCAAAATAGCTTCCTCCGATGGGTTCTAGCTCATCATGTTGGAAACACGCTCAAAGGATTTTTTTATTGCTCAAAAAGGTGTTTACAATGATGAAATAGAGAAAAATGATGAAAATCGGGTTTGCAACAGTTATAGATGTTGCAAACACTGTTACAAACTAGGTTAAAAACCGTTACTGCTTTTAGTCTGCCCCTCCGTGTTACGACCCACGCCAAAGTGTCGACTTTGAAATACGACGGTCCCTTGTGCGTTGATGTTCTTCGTGTTCTTCAATGGCAGCAGCAGCAAGATATTTTGTAACTCGATTTTTTTGGCTTCTGGTCGCTCCCAAAACTCTCCTCCCCGACTCGACCTCAGGAGGGCAAAGATATCCCCTCATAATCACCAAATATCTCCTCATTAAAACAATATATTTTCCACGGGATTATTTCCTGTTATTTCTTTTTCACGCGTCAACTTGCTTCAAATATCGATATTTATCTTCTACACGTTCCTTCTGCAGCATAGCACACTCCAAACACACCCATTACACGTCTCAAAGCTCACAGCGACCCATGCAAACCCGTGCAACTCTGCTTTCTTCCAGCGAGTTATCCAGCCAAATTTAGGTCACTAATCGACCCATACCAACCCTGTTAAGCCAAGAGGAAGATACCCAATCAATTCCAGCCATTGAGTCTCCTCCTAACTCGTCCAAAAATCAAACCAAAATTCTGCCAGTGAAGAACAATAATTTCCCGCCAAAACCAAAATTTGAAATGGTGATCCAAAACATGGGCGCCTTTATCAGCATGCCCTTATCCAAAATGAGGGTGCCTTTATCACTTTTCTCCCTGAAATAACACTTTTTGAGCAACTTTTTCCGCACAAGTGTATTTCTCCAAAAACACCTACACACACATAAAAACACCAAAATTAGTAGGCCAACAATAGAAGGAGATCTCAACGGCTGGGTAAGGTCGACTAGGGTATAATGATGGACTTGGGATCGAGCGTAGGATCTAGTGGGTCGGAGATGGATAGCTGTGATGTGCATGAAGCCCATGTCTTCAACGTGATGGAGTTGCTGGATAGCTTGTCTTGTAGATGAGTTGCTACTTGTTGGGTTGCAACTGTTGCGTGCGCGGGCTTTGGCTTTCTGCTCCATAGACGCTTGTCTCCCATTCTTTGCTCTTTTGGCTCCTCAATTTGTCTGAGCTTTATTTATTACCTAAAAAACACAAAATTAATTAATACAAATATTTATTCTTGAAAACAAGGAAAACACAGAATCTGGGATAATATCTGATTTCTAAGCGCAAAAGATGAGTAAAATGCCAATAAAAAGGTGTATAAATATGCACTATTTGGCACTCATCAAGTAGGGGTCATACCTTTGCCTCTCATTAGGAAATAAAGTATTAACCTCAGCCTCCTCTTGGTATGGTGGAGCTACTACAAAAGCTAATCGATGAATTGTTTTTTCAATTGTACTCAACCGATGCTCTGTATGTGAAGAATATATTATCTCGCTAACTCTTCTGATACATGAGTCATTTCTGGTATAAAATTGCTATGTATTTGAAGCCATACTCTCAATCAAACTAGTTGCCTACAAGATTGTCTTTTCAGCAAGTGAACCACCAACAATTACATCTATCAAATTTCTTTGTTCTGGAAGTAATCCTTCGTAAAAATATTGAATGATGAATGTCGGAGATATATTGTGGTGTGGACAGCTTGCCAACAACCTCTTATATCTCTACCAGTATTCATAAAGAGACCCCCCAATAATGTATAGAATGTTGGATGCTGGCGGGATTGTAGCACACGGTTTTGTGTGAGATTCCAAAACTTGTGGAACTCTAAAACCGTGTAAGTAGCTAAGGCGGTGGAGTTGATTTTGGATAAACCAAAATCAGTCGGTCACAAAGAGTTTTGATAACTCTTATTGGTTTCTTAATCCTAAAGTTTAGGGACTTATTAGCTAAGTTATGAAACCCTAATCCCTACCTATGTGTATATAAATAGCCTAGTAGAGAACCTTGAAAACACACCAAAAAATTCTTCTTTCTCTCTTAGGGTTTATATGTATTCTCCCTTGCGATAATATATAAATCACTTATTTTTCCCGAGGATTCAACCTCGTTAAATTCTCGTCTCTTTTCTTCTTTAGTTTGTGTTCTTGGCAATATTTGGAGTACCGTTTGTAGTCAGTGCATATCGCTTGGGCAGGTTTTAGCGCAACAATTGGTATCAGAGCTCGGGTAACGTTCTTGGATTTTTTTTGGGTATTCATAATATTGAAGCAGTGGTATTTTTTCTGAAGTTGTTTGAGGTAATTCTAATCTCAAGGTTTAGTTTTTATCTATATTTGGTTGTTTGTGAACAATGGTTAACGGGGATAAACCAGATGATCCGAACGATCCTGAGGGAGAACATTCGGAGTCCAAAAGTAAAGATAAAGATACAAACGAAGAAATACTGCATTCTCATAGATCACAACTGAAGGTTGAAAAGTTCACCGGAACCAATAATTTTGGTTTATGGAGAACAGACGTAATGGATGCTCTTGTTCATCTTGACCTAGAAGAAGCTTTAGAAGGTCAGCCAGGTGGAGATGTCTCAAAAGCGGTGGAACAAGATGAATAAATTATGTCTTGCCTCGATACGAGGGTGTTTAGCAACTGCAGTAAGAGTTAATTATCAGCACGAGACTTCAGCTAAGGATCTCTGGGAAAAGCTAGAGAAGGAATACCTTGTGAAGAACGTGGCAAATAGGATACATCTTAAAAGGAATTTGTATCGCTATAACATGAAGATAGGTGCAACCTTAACCGAGCACCTAGATTCATATAATAAACTTCTTGCTGAGTTGGTTAACTACGATGAGAAGATCAACGACGAGGAACAAGATTTGTGTCTGATAAACTCTCTTCCTGAAAGGTATGAACCCGTGATCAAGGCTTTAATGCACGGAAAGGATAAGATGACATACGCCGAGGTCACTACAAAGATTGCGTAGTGAGGAGTTCGGAAGATGGACCGTGAAGACCTGTCAAGTGAAGCTAACAGTGACTTGCTTCTTGCAAGAGGTCGTTCAACAGACAGGAAAAAAAAGAATGGTGATCGTGGCAAAGTGAAAGGGCGTTCAAAGTCAAGAGCGCGTCTGCAGAAGGATGAATGTGCATGGTGCCATGACTTTGGCCATTGGGCTAAGGATTGTACCAAGCGTAAGGATCGAGAAAGGGATAACACCGAGGTGAACATTGCTAAGGCAAGTGAAGATTCAGATGAAGCTTCAGATTTCTCGCTGACTATGATACCATCAACTTTTATCGTAATCGACGGTGCGTGGGTATTAGATTCTCGTGCTACTTATCATATTTGTCCTCATCGGGACTGGTTCTCAAACTTTGAAGAGTTTAATGGAGAAGTGCGTATGGGGAATAATCACACCGGGGGTGATTGGGATTGGTAGTGTTCGAATCAAGATGCATGATGGTATGGTGCGGGAGGCGAAGGAAGTAAGGTTCGTACCTGGGCTTTGTGAAGAAGAATCTGATCTCGCTCGGAACTTTGGAAGCTAAGGGCTACAAGTTAGTCGCTGAAAATGGCATTCTAA
Organism: Papaver armeniacum; assembly: GCA_023531295.1. Lineage (NCBI taxonomy): Eukaryota > Viridiplantae > Streptophyta > Magnoliopsida > Ranunculales > Papaveraceae > Papaver > Papaver armeniacum. The sequence goes on along the minus strand of JAJJWW010005605.1, from coordinate 83,608 downwards.
AGGTAATTTACGGATCGTTGGTAATCATGAAGGGCACAAGGCATCATAACTTGTATTACTTAACTTGGAGTACAGTAACGGGAGATGTTTCAATTTCGGAACACATCGAGACTGCAGCGATGGAGACCACGAAGTTATGGCATATGCGGCTTGCACATCCAGGTGATAAGTCGTTACATTCTTTAATTCGTCAAGATTTATTGAAAGGTGCTATTGCCTGCAAATTAGAGTTTTGTGAACATTGTGTGAAAGGAAAGAAGACAAGAACAAGCTTTGGCACGAAGAATCCACAACACTAGTGGAGTTCTTGATTATGTTCACTCAGATGTTTGGGGTCCCTCCAAGAATGCATCGAAACATTGGTTCGTGTCGTTTATTGGTGACTATTCTAGGCGCGTATGGGTGTACACCATGAGGCATAAGGATGAAGTCCTAGAAGTCTTTGTGAGGTGGAAAAAGGCAACTGAGACTCAAACTGGCAGAAAGATCAAGGTACTACGTTCGGACAATGGTGGAGAGTACAAAAGTGATTCATTCTTGCAAGTATGTCAGGATGAGGGAATACAAAGGCACTTCACAGTTAAGAAGACACCGCAACAAAATGGGGTAGCTGAACGCATGAATCGTACTTTCTTTGGAGAAGGTACGATGTATGTTATCTAATGCTTTGGATTAGGTAAAGCGTTTTGGGCGAGGCGGTGACATATGCGTGCTTCCTCATTAATAGGTTGCCATCACCGCGTTAGAAGGTAAAACTCCGATGGAGAAGTGGTATGGTAAACCGACTTACGATTATGACTCAATTCATATCTTTGGTTGCCCTGCTTGGTATAATGTTAGTGAAAACAATCTTGATAGCCGTGTTGTTAAAGGGATCTTTATGGGTGTGAAGAAAGGAGTTAAAGGGTTCAAAATTTGGAATCTAGTTGAAAAAAAGATAGTCATGAGTAGAGACGTTACATTTGATGAAGCGTCTATGGTAAAGTCTTGGGGTTCTCGGCAGTGGAGAACACTACCAGTACCAGTGAGCCTTTACGGCGGTGGAGATTGATGCAACTCCACTAATTCCAGCTAAGTCTCAGATCCGTTATGACTACTTCCGAAGGCGTGGCGTCTACAAGGGAGGTAAATACCGAAGTTCCAAATGATAGTGACGATGTTAATAAAGAGGAACATGAAGCAGTAGAAGATACAGAAGCTACGCTCACTGAGACCATAGCAACCAACGAAACCGAGAAGATCAATCGGGAAACCTGGTTGGATGGATGATTTTATAGCTTATGCATTACCAGTTATTGAAGAAGGCATTCCTAATACCTATTTTGAAGCTATACACAGTGTAGAGCATCAAGAATGGGGAGTCGCTTATGCGGGATGAGATGGAGTCTCTTTACAAGAATGGAACATGGGTTCTTACGAAGCTTCCGAACGGTAAGAAGGCCATTGGGTGCAAATGGGTATATGCTAAGAAAGAAGGATCTCGGGTGAATCAAGTACGCTACAAGGCAAGGTTAGTTGCAAAAGGTTATCCCAAAGAGAAGGGATTGACTACAATGAGGTGTTCTCTCCGGTTGTGAAGCACTCATCAATCCGAATTTTGTTGGCCTTGGTAGCACAATATGATTTAGACCTAGTTCGACTAGATGTCAAGACGGCATTCTTACATGGTGATCTAGAAGAAGAGATCTATATGACTCGGCCGAGTGGGTTCAAAGTTGCTGGAAAAGAAGATTGTGTATGCAAGCTGAAAAAATCGTTGTATGGGTTGAAGCAGTCTCCAAGACAAAGGGTACAAGCGATTTGATCAGTTTATGATTGTCCGAAATACACAAGAAGTCACTATGACCATTGTGTATACTTCAAGAAGCTACGTGATGGGTCTTTCATATATTTGCTCTTGTATGTCGATGATATGCTTTGATAGCATCGAATAACAAGAAAGAGATTGATCATTTGAAGCGAGAAATTGTCAACCGAGTTCGAGATGAAAGATCTAGGAGAAGCTAAGAAGATTCTTGGCATGGAGATTCAACGTGACGAGAGAGAAGGGTAAAGTTTGTTTGTCTCAAAAGGCATACTTGAAGAAAGTGTTACAGAAATTTGGTGTTTGCGAAGGAACTAAATCTGTAAGTACTCCCCTTGGTCCTCATTTTAAGTTGAGTTCTGATATGTCTCCTACTACTGAAGAAGAGCGTGAGTATATGGCCCAAGTCCCATATGCTAGTGCTTTGTTGGTAGCTTGATGTATGCGATGGTATGTACAAGGCCGGATATTTCACATGCGGTAAGTATGATCAGGTAGTTATATGCATAATCCTGGTAAAGGACATTGGCAAGTCATGAAATGGATTTTGAGGTATCTTTATGGTACTTGTTGATGTTGGCTTGGAGTTTGTGAAGGAAGATGGGAACAATCACCGTGTGTTGGTTATGTGGATTCGACTATCTTTGGTGATTTGGACAAGAGACGTTCAACTACGGGTATGTATTTACCATAGCAGGAGCACCCGGTAAGTTGGAGATCAATCTTGCGATCTCTCGTGGCGCTTTCAACTACGGAGGCGGAGTATATGGCGATGGATCGAGGCATTTAAGGAGGCTATATGGTTACAAGGTTTGCTAGATGACTTGGGTGTTGTGCGAGAACAGTGCTGTACATTGTGATAGTCTTAGTGCAATTTACTTGGCTAAGAATCAAGTTCATCATGCCGAACCAAACATATAGATGTTCGATTTCACTTTGTTAGAGAAATTCGGAAGAAGAAGACATTCTACTTGTGAAGATCGATACCAAAGACAATCCAAATTGATATGTTAACGAAAGTAGTATCTCGGGGTCAAGTTTCGTCATTGCTCGGAATTGATCCACATTCTTCCTAAGTTTGGTGAGACCCTTTGGGGTAGAGGTTCTTAGGAACCTAGTCGAGGCCTTCTAGTAAGGCCATTGAGTGAACTACGGTCGGTTTGATTCCTTGAAGAGGATACGTAGGCAGCCTATGGCGCAATCGACGTTGGAAGACGATGGCGATTTAGTGTATTGATCGTCTCATGCATGAATGCATGATCCGAGGTGGAGAATTGTTGGATGCTGGCGGGATTGTAGCACACGGTTTTGTGTGAGATTCCAAAACTTGTGGAACTCCAAAACCGTGTAAGTAGCTAAGGCGGTGGAGTTGATTTTGGATAAACCAAAATCAGTCGGTCACAAAGAGTTTTGATAACTCTTATTGGTTTCTTAATCCTAAAGTTTAGGGACTTATTAGCTAAGTTATGAAACCCTAATCCCTACCTATGTGTATATAAATAGCCTAGTAGAGAACCTTGAAAACACACCAAAAAATTCTTATTTCTCTCTTAGGGTTTATATGTATTCTCCCTTGCGATAATATATAAATCACTTATTTTTCCCGAGGATTCAACCTCGTTAAATTCTCGTCTCTTTTCTTCTTTAGTTTGTGTTCTTGGCAATATTTGGAGTACCGTTTGCAGCTGTGCATATCGCTTCCGCAGGGTTTTAGCGCAACATAGAATACTACTAATCTCTTTACGAACGGATGTTGCCTTGGAAGCTGGAAAGTACTTCTCCATAAATAGATTTTTCATCTGTTGAAACACTCCTCAAAGGAAGGTAATACAACTCTTCTGCTAAGTTTGTCAACGAAAACGAGAAGGTTTGCAACGTAGCCCTATCACCGTCTTCGGTTCCTTGCCTAAGACTTGTCATGGTATTCTGAAACTGTTGAAGATGTCGGTTTGGATTCTCTTGCATGTCCCTTCCCTTGAACTGTAGATGATGAATTAGATTTGCTTTATCTCCGATTGGAAAATACTGGAGTAGCACTACCGATAGTTATGCTGATACTGGTAAAACTAAAAAAATTGGTCCAAGGATCTAAAGGAGAGCAATGAGAAGGGTCCGCAGAACACATACATAATTGAAGCATTACATGCTTGGCACCAACTGCAAATTTGTTTCGAGTTGCCATCAGCTCTCATAATGGTCAAAAAAAGTCTCTGCCGTTTCTATTATTTGTTTGCAGGAATCCCGCAGGAGACCAACATGAATTTTATATGACCGAAAAATCTCCAAGCAAAAATGATTAAGGTGTATGGGAATAAATGCTTCAAAAAAACTCATCCGATTTCAGAATCAAATTATGAAAATGATAAACCACCACTCAGTCAGTCAGTCTATCATGTGACAGATGGGTGAAATGCTGCTATTGACTGAATGTAAAGCAAAGTCTATCACTACAAGCTTGAATGTTGTCTATGCTGTCATCTTATAATTGGGTCTATTGACAATGTAAAACTAGCACAGTATCAGAGAGCCAATACTTCAGAAGAAAATACTAGTCAGAACTTTCCTTGAGCCAAAAGATTCACGATATGCATGTAAATCCCATTCATGTAAAAGGTAAAACTGATTTTCCAGGGAGTCTAACAGTGTAAAGGTACACTAATCTGCTATCCAGCATCCACATTGTACAACCCTGGTGGACTACTTCTAGCCACATAAGGAAAGGATCTTACCACTTCACTCATGGCTCTGTTGAGCAGAACTTTTAAGACAGTTCTGATCAAAAAAAAAAAAAAAACAGAAAAAAAACTTTTAAGACAGTACCCCAGTCGGCAATTTATGACTTGTGACCTTCCACGGATATCACTTCACAAGCCTCCGCATCAATTTATTATGAAATAAAGAAAGTAATATTTGGTCACTGTAACAAGAGTACTGCATTTACATAACTTCGCAGCGTCGATATGTATCGGCAATGGCTCTCGTGTTTGACACTGCTCGACACCACTACCTGCACTGTAGTCTCCCTTATCCTCTAAGGTTACACAAAACAGAATGAAATTTGAAGACAATGAAAGGGACTAATTTACTCTGGGCTTGAAGATGCTGAAGGGCCCGATTGGTTAAAGACGAGCAATAATCACAGTATATTTGTGTTTGAAAAGAAGATAGACAAAATTGCATAAACTCTGCAAGATAGAAAATTTTAATTTCCATTAACTGAAGGATACTGGAACAACTGTTTATCGCGAAAAACAAAAGAAGAGAAATCGCGAAAAAAAAAAAAAAAAGAGAGAAAAAAGAATGAACAATTTTACTACAAGGAAATAGTACGTCTATAGAGAACTTCACCGTCACTCTCATCTTCATCCTCGTCAGAGACAAGTTCACCCCCTGGTAAATCTAATTTCCCTCCCATAAAAAATGAAGGCCCTTCACTTTCTACCTCAATATAATCAGCTTGTAACCTCTCTTCAAATCTCTGATCGCTACAGTTAAGAAACCATGCCAAACTACATCTAATCCCTTTATTCGCTAACCTCTGGTATCTAGGTTTTATTCTTGAATCCAAGCTATATGTGAAGTATTCAGGGAACTCTATAACCTCTTCGAACGCTCGCTTCATTTCACACTTGAAGAAATGAAAACTGTTCTTCATGGACTCAACTTGAAGAGCAACCAACTGTGGACATTTGATAACCATTCTTGCCACATCTTCTGCTAATATACCCCTTGCACGAAGGAACTCAATGGGTCTCAAAATTACAGTCTGGTTAAGACTAACTATCTGTGGCATCTTCTCAATGACCCTTGCAAAACCTTCCGGATCAATCTTAAGCTTCAGATTGAAAAAATATTGCTGCGAAGATAATTTAGCCTTCAGAGGAAGCCCCAGAATCTGCGGGTATTGAGCTATAACCGATGCAAGCATCTCCCTTCGTATGCCAAAACTAACTAAACAATCCACATTTGGTTTAATAGTCTCTTCAAGATCAAACCCAAGAACATTCGGTCGTTTTTCAAGCATCCTAGCCAGAATTTTTTTCGGAATCCCTAACGATACCAAGTAATCAACAGTCGGTTTAATCCTAGTACCAACTCTCATTCCTAAAAGGTAAGGAAATTGAGTTACCATTGGTCCAATATCTCTAGGATTCACACCAATACTAACCAAATAACCAACAGAAGTACTCATTGTTCCTTCAAGCTTAAACCCAAAAATCTCAGGATATTTCATCAATACATAACCAATATCTTGTCTTTCAATATCTATACCACGAAGAAATTTAATCACCGGAACAAGCTCAACAACAACACTAGCATGAAGAACTTGAGGATAACTCTTAATAAACTCTCCCAATTTCGGTCTAGAAATTCCAACTTTTTCTAAATAACCTAAAACAGGTATAATATTTTTTCTAACACTACATCCTAACATTAATGGATACTCATTTATATCATCGATAGTTAATCCAATCTTTTGAAGGAATTCAACTCTTTCTTTCATCACTTCAATTGTTGATGGTAATTCTAAATCTTCTAATTCATCAGGTATTATACCTAAACCTTTTAGATAATCACAAATAATAACTCTAGATACCAGCTTTTCTTTTCTTCCTTGTACTACACCCCATGTTACTGTTGGCATTTCATATTCAGGAAATTTATTACTTGACTGTGTAGAAAAAAAGAAATGACTACTTATTGATAAAACCCTAGAATTTGAAATTTTATGAATACATAAATTCTCTAGGGGTTTTGAAGAATGAATTGGTTCTGAAACATGAGTAATCAATGAAGTTACATAAAGACTTCGATAGAATTGCAGATTTGATGAAGATATTTTTCTAAAGATTAAGCTCATTTCATCAACGCACCTGAACCTGGAGAAGAAATTATTGCCGCTGCTGCTTCTGCACCAAGACGATTGCGAAATGGGAGTTTTACAAACATGGTATACTGCCACAGGGAAAGAAAAAAACAAAAGAAAAAATAAGACGAAGGGAAATTGGTTATATATCAAACTTTGTTACATTTTCTCAACAATTGGATCTGTGGCGCAATGGTAGCGCGTCTGACTCCAGATCAGAAGGTTGCGTGTTCGATTCACGTCAGGTTCAAGTCTTTCCTTTTTTCTAATTTTTTCTTTTCTCATTATTTTATTTTCTTTTCCTTTTTTTTTTATTCTTTTTCCTAATTTTTTCTTTTCTCATTCATTATTTTATTTTACACACTTTTGAATGGCGAGTCATTTACAATGAAAAAGAAAACTGCCTACTCTGGTGTCTATGTCATGACTTGTTAAGTAGTTTGGTCTCTTCAGAAAGTGAGAATACCAATACCATGTCCATGGGCATTGCACTTGGAGAGATATTTGTTGCGCTTGCGGGTGATAACACGGGAGATAGCCAGACTCGGAGTGAAGTGACGGATTCCTCCACCAATAAAAGGCGAAACACCTGTAACATTGAGGCACACGTCTTGACCATTTCCCAGTTGTATACAAGGATATCTCAACTTCAAGTTCACTTAAAGTTGAGAAAGCTAGAATACCAAAACCATATCCATGGGCATTGCACTTGGAGAGATATTTGTTGCGCTTGCGGGTGATAACACAGGAGATAGCCTGACCCGGAGTGAAGTGATGGATTCCTCCACCAGTAAAAGGCGAAACACCTGTAACATCAAAGCACACATATTGTCCATTTTCTCAACTGTATACAAGGATATCTGTAAGCCTTAATATATTATTACCATCTAGTAAGAAACCTAAAGCAGCTTCTTTCCTTACATCCACACCAGCCTTGTAACAAATGTCTGCGAAAACATCTCTTACTAAATCGTGTCGAAATTTGAGTCCAACCTCACTTGCGCAGTGAAAAGCATGATCCCCATAGACACTCATTTCTTTGTTACAGCTAGAACAACTGCTACCCATTGTAACGAGTGGAGTACCCATTCTATAACAAATTACAAAGCTCAAATGTCGTGGCCCAATACATTGGTTAAGTCCAACAATAAGTATATCCATGAGGTAGTCTTGTGCATGCTTAATCTTGTTGCATTGCCATAAAATAGAATCACGCAAAGACATGTGAAACTTAGTGGCCATCTCTTTCTTGATGCATCGAAGTATGAAACCCAATGAACGCATGGGGTGTAGGGCTATGTCAACGATACGAGAGTCGGAAGGGGAGATACCACATACCTGTGAAAAGTCGAGCAAAGCTTGGTGATACACTTGGATTGTACCAGAAACATTAGAGTATCGGAAAATATTAGATTGCAGATGATGTGTCTGTGCATATGGAGCTAAGAATCAATATTTACTTGTGTCGAACATAGCATATATGCCTAGGCCTCCGTCCCTGATAAATAATGAAGCTAGTCGCTACTGTAAGGAACCAAACCCTACCCCATCACCGGTAATCAATTGTCTAAGGTATTTGAAAAGGTGACTATCCAACCGCGTTTGTGCTTGTTGAAGCGCAAAAAGGCCTGATAGTACGCATGAAAAAATATAGACGCGACACACCTACACAGCTAGGTAACAAGAGCATTTCACATTGTGGATCTTTGAGTTTGGGAATATTAGACATTAAATGGATTATTTTGTCGTCCCTACTCATAATGAGTTCACTACAAAACTGAGTTTCTGAACTTACTTGATTACCCAGCAGTTTAACAATTGCAACAGGCCTGGCGGGAAAAACTCCTTCCAGAGTACTCCAAGAATCCAAGGTAGGCCATACCACTTCGGTTTTGGAGATGTTAAGATATAAACCCATGTCATGTTGAATGAGTTGTAGAGCCTTAGATACTTCTAACGTATCACCAATTAATATACCATCATCTATATATCATGCGTGCGGGTCTAGTTTGCATTGAGATGCAACTTTCAACATAATATGATGTAGAGTCAAAGAAAAAAGAGAGGGCCAAGGGGGGTCACCCTGCTGAACACCCTTTACTGAAGAAAGGATAAAATTATTATAGTATAATCTAGCTGGTTTGGAGTAACAAAAGTCCACCCATCTTGAAATTATAGTGGACTTGTCTCTGACTTCTTTAATTATGGTAGTTTTATCAATGAGATAAAAGGCATTAGTGGAATCAACCAAAAGCATGGTCGTGTTGTTTTTCATACCTTTCGTCTCCAATAATCTTTTACAGTGTGTAGTATACGCTCTCCACCACATGGAACCCCAACCCCAAGCTGATAAGCACCCAAATGTGTAGCCATCTCAGCATCTACAGATGTTGCAGCGATTTTAGATACCAATCTTATTCATATTGTGCCCACAACAATTGGTCTTAGAACTCCAACTGGTTTGAGTAAGGGTGTGAGAGGGAATGTATTTACCAAGATATAAGGGGTATTTTCCTGCAAGAACCAAATTAACCACGTATGTGATGGAGGTTAGTATAACTCGTCAACAACAACAGCTGCGGCACCATTCAGTCCGTCTAAAAGGTGTTCGGCACGCGCCCCATCATGACCACATGATGTTCCTTTGAGGAAACTCCTTAATGCACCAACAACTACATCTATGCCAACTAAATGGGCTGAACATTAATGGGTTCTGAAGGTATGTTCGTCGGCGGCTTGTGGGTGTTACTGACTCAATTCTTAAAGTGGGTTATCATTGTAAGGTGTAACACCATTAAAAGATAACACTCAAATAGACGCAGTGTAGTGACCATTCCTCAACTTCTTTGCAAGCTATTAAATTGGCAGTGTCATGCTTCTTCATGTTATGGTACTCGGTAGTTTGTTTTAATATAAATGGTTCTAATAATTTAAAGGCCATAATGATACAACCATGAGGTTATTTCCAGTCCATCAAAGCCTGATTTATAGCTGCAATCTGAAGCCTTTTCCTAGTACCAGACCTTTCTTTTAAGGTGCACTTAGGGTATAGAGGATAAGAGTGCATATAGGCAAGAGTAGCAATTGTATCCAAGAGGATAAATCATTAGGGTTGAGTATTAGCTTATCATGTGTGGATTTGAGGGCTCTGGAAAAGTTTAACCTACAAAGTTGTGGTATGCTTGATACTGTGGTGAGTTGTTTCTAAAAAAACGGTTGAGTAAGTCCAAAGTGAGGCACCCAAAATCTCATCAGAAACTGCATTGTCTCTTGTAGTATCACGTATGGAAGCAGCAGTATTTGGCATGTTAATGTCGTGAATGAGAAACTCAGCTTCGAAAGTGCCTGCAATGATGTCTCAATCATGCAATCTACACGATCTCTTCCAAGAATGTAGGCCATACACTGACTACAAAGCCACATTTGTAATTGTGATAAAATCGATTTCCATGCAATGTAAATATCTGCATTGTCTTCGGTCATTTCACTGCAAGCAGTTTTTCTCTCATCATACTTCCACGCGGTATGGAGAAAAGAACCACTTGTGCGAGATAAATTTTGAACCCCTTATGGAGCAGTTTTTCCATGGAGGATGAGAGATGACTACATTAATGCGAGTTAGGCTCCTCGTTTTCATTGAAAAAAGACGACACCCCAATATAAATTGAACTGTCCCAAGTCGAAAGGTTAGCCAGATTGGACGGGGCTGCTTATAGATGTCTATCATATATATGTTTGAGAAAGGAACTTTTTCACAATCCCACGTCCACCAATGTTGTTGCGACAACCATCAAAGTTCTTAAAGGACATTGATAGATTATGTCAACATGGTATTCTTGTTAGAGCACCGCTCGGTCGAACTCGCAAGCGTTGCTATCTCAAGCTTGTTGTCAAGTTTAGTTGCCAAAACTATAAGTGTTGATTTCTAGTTTACTTATAGCTAAGTCTCGGATTAGGATAAAAAGTGTAGTTGAGCATTAGACTTCACGATTTCATCGATTGAAGACGAAGAACTACTAAGGGGAGCTTGTGGAACTTCATCAACAAAAGGTATGTGGAGCTTGAACTCATCTATCACTCAAAAGTCTATCTACTCTATCTCCTATTTGAGACAAAAGTCGTATAGCTATATAGACTTCAATTATACACATTTGATATTTTGAGTTCAATGAGTTTAACTCGCTCTACATATTTCTCGAAATATGTGTTGGTAAGCTTTCGCTTTAACTTAGTTCATCTTATATTCTTGAAGAAAGTCAAAAGATGATCATGTGAAAATCGCCTGGTAACATCTTACATGATTTGTGTGAGACAGTCATTTGATGTAAACTCGGAATATTTCGTATTGATCATTCGATCACTTGAAAATTGCTTTGAAGCTAATAGTTTGTGTGAGACAGCTATTGTCGTCTTCCAAGAATGTTTCAATGATTGAAATGAGAGTTTAGAACAATTGGATATAAGCATAGTATGCGTACTTGCATATATGTAATCCAAGTCCGGGAACCATGGTATGCATACCCGTATGCGTACTGGTTGGTTTTGTGAAAGTCCGGGAACCGTGTATGCGTACCGGTACGCGTACTGGCGTAAGGTTTAGGTTCAGGTCCAGGAATTTCTGCTGAGTTTGGAAGGTATGCGTACAAGTTCGCGTACTGGGGAAACCCAAACTTAGTCCGGCCATTTAGGTACGACCCGTATGCATACCTAAGTGGATAATGTTCTAAAATCGGTTTGTTCATGAACTAATACATTTATATATTAAGGAATGCAATCTTTTGCAAACCGTGGCTATAATGTTCACGAATTGATTCATGTGAATCAAAATCGATCTTGCTTCAATTGCGTCTTGTATACTTCTATGAGAATATAAACAATTGAACAACTCTAGAACTAGTTTCATTCGAGTCATTTAAACTAGTTATGGTTAAGATGAATAAGGTTGATATGAAAGTGTTCATATGGCTAACTTCGGTTAACTATTGTTGAGCCAACGAGGTGCACACGTTTAGGTACGGTTACCCATATTTAAATGAAGTCACTTTTCATTTGTGTGAAACAAGCTAAGTTCGATCTAACGGTTGAAATATATTAGCTTGAGTCTAATCATGTTTTCATCTAACGGTGAATATTTAATGGTTTGTTACAAAGGTAACATTTATTCCAAACCCTGATTTGAAGACTATATAAAGGATAACTCTAGCAACTGGAAACCTAATCCCCACACCTTTTGTGTGATACTAGTTGCGACTAGAGTCAATTCTCATTTAACCTTAGGTTTTTCACGAAACCCTGTAAGTTAACGACTTAAACACTTCATTGGGATTGTGAAGCCAAACCCAACTATTTTTTTATAGTTGCGTGATCTGATCTTGCAGTGTCTATCGTATTGAGTATTATCTTCTTTAAGATTGGATCGAGATTTATTCTCCGATAGGCAAGATAAAAAGTAGTCACAAGCATCTTCGTCTCATCGTTTGTGATTCCACAATATCTTGTTTCGCTACCATACGATTAATATTATTGTGAGGTGATTAATATTTCTTGGATGTTCTTCGGGAATATAAGTTCGGTATATCAATTGGTTCCTGTTCACCTTGATTTATCAAAAGACGGAACAAAACTCATAGGTTTATCTTTGGGAGACAAATTTATATATATAATAAACTTTTTTGTGTGAGACAAATTTGTTTATCAAGTCTTCAAATTTGGGTCGTAGCAACTCTTAGTTGTAGGTGAGATTAGCTAAGGGAATCAAGTGCGTAGAGTCCTGCTGGGATTCAGAGACGTAAGGAGCGCAGCTGTTAAACTGCCTTGATTAGTGTGAGATTAGTTAGGGCTCAACTATATTCCGGCCCGAAGTTAAATTGGAGTAGGCTAGTGTCTGTAGCGGCTTAATACAATGTGGTGTTCAAATCTGGACTAGGTCCCGGGGTTTTTCTGCATTTGCGGTTTCCTCGTTAACAAAATTTCTGGTGTCCATGTTATTTCTTTTTCGCGTTATATTTGTTTATATAATTGAAATATCACAGGTTGTGCCTAAGTTCAATCAATTGGGAACCCAACCTTTGGTTGTTGATTAAATTGATTGACACTTGGATATTGGCTTTTGATACCGTCCAAGTTATTTCTTATATTCAACCGGGCTCGCAAATTCCTATTTGTTTGATTGCGGATTGAATTAAGAAATAGAGATATAACTCTTGGATATATTTACATTGATTGAGTCTGACTGTCCAGTTGATTCTCTTGGAATTATATTGGAGTTGTCCATACAGATTGCTAAGCGAAATAATGGGTGTGGTTGTTCGACCCCCGCTTTTTCAATTATGCACGGGTACTAGTGAAAGTACCAGAGAGGATGGAGATGATGACCGAGTACATGTCATGGTTTCATAAACACAACTCTTCGTTCGAAGGGAATCGTTGTAACTAAATCTGCAGGCACGGTGAAAAATGACAGGAAGGGCATTGTTCGGAAGAGTGAATTAAGGGAAAGATTGAGAGGGAAGAAAACGAGCAATCTGGTGGAAAAATCCATCGGGAAAATAGCCTGGAAAAATTCAGGCTTTCAATCACCTAGAAATAAATCACTATTTCTAGGATACCCATCATCTCCTTACTGACATCTTAAAAGGTCCTCAGGTTCCCTTCCTTCCAGAGATTTTAATGATAGCGGTAAGGAGCACTTTCAACACCATTACCATTCTCTCCAAGTTAGAATGAGATCCTTGAGAGTTGTGATATCATTTGGAGTAGACCATTTTATTTTTAATCCTTAAGAAAAAAGACAACAAATACACAAGGCCACATTGCAATAGAAGAGAAGATGCTTACCTATTTCACCATTAATTTCCTCTCTGGTGACGACCATAAAATGTAAATGCATAGTTTCAGCACCCAAAATATATGTAGTTGTTGCAGTCATCGATATACACAATTTCCCTCGACGCGTTAGGCTCGCCGGTGATTTATTCTAGTAATTTAAAGATGTTGGTTTTGAAGTGAATAATGAAAGTGCAACTCTTCAACGTGTATTTGTACCACAAGATCAACAACTTATACATGAACATGAATTGCATGATCCGGTTAAAAATGAGTTGGATTTATTTATCAGGGTCTAAATTTTTTTGAGGTTTTCAACTATATACAATTCTTAAAAAGTTTAATAAGAATAATGCTTTGAGTTTTTGGTGAAATTGTGTATGTTTTGATATAAAATGATGAATGTTAGGACGATTTACTGATGTTTCCTTGTCAGTGGTGGCAAATTTAACTACTTAGGGTGTCATTACTATAATTAAATTGGTTGCATAGGTCCCTATTTCTGAATGTATGATATGATCAATTGGTGGATAGTATGCATCAATTCACTTGTATGGTCTATGGCCCGGGCTGTTGTTCCTGATAAAAGGTGGAACTTTCTGATACGAGTGTTCTTAATAGTAGCGATAGTGATACACATCCCAAAAATTTGTCCTCCATCATCATACCCTAATAAATGACACATTTTAGGTCCTTGATCCCCACCCTTTGAGGTTAGTAGGGGTACCATTTGTGTAGCATTGAACCACTACTTCAATGACACATAATGGGGGACAAATTTGAGGTCGATAAGCATTTTCGTAATAAAGGTGTGTTGTGTCGGTCATTTTTGTTAAAAAAGGACTAGCTAAACATCTTGGGATGATACATGGCACTCAAATATGCCCTGAAGCTCCACCAATTAGTCACCTCTGTTTTGCAGATGACTGCATGGTGTTCTATAAAGCTTGAAAAAGTGGGTGTACAACAACCTCACTCAATATTTCGCTTAGCAATCTATATGGACTAACTCCAATATACTTTTAAGAGAATCAACTAGACAGTCAAACTCAATCTTAATGAAAAGTATATCAAAGAGTTATATCTCAATTTCTCGATTCAATCCTTACTCAAACAAATAGAAATCTGCGAGTCTGATTGAATATAAGAGAAATTAACTTGAACGGTACCAAAGACCAAAATTCAAGGATCAATCAATTTCAATCAACAACCAAAGGTTGGATTTACCAATTGATCGATTCAACGCACAACCTGTGATATAATAAAATATAATACGGAAAAGGAATAACACAGACACCAAAAGTTTTGTTAACGAGGAAACCGCAAATGCAGAAAAACCCCAGGTTCTAGTTCAGATTGAACACAGACGGTATTAAGACGCTACAGACACTAGCCTACTACAAACTAACTTCGGTCTGGAGTGTAGTTGAACCCCAATCAATCTCACACTGATCCAAGGTAGAGTTGCGCTCCTTACGTCTATGATCCCAGCATGATACTACACACTTGATTCCCTTAGCTGATCTCACCCACAATTAAGAGTTGCTACGACCCAAAGTCGAAGAATTTAATAAAAAAATCTGTATCACACAGAAAAGTCTATAGGAATAGATAAATCTGTCTCCCACAAAAATACCTACGAGTTTTGTTCCGTCTTTTGATAAATCAAGGTGAACAGGAACCAATTGATACACCGGACTTATATTCCCAAAGAAAATCCTAGAAATATCAATCACCTCACAATAATCTTAATCGACTAGCGAAATAAGATATTGTGGAATCACAAACGATGAGACGAAGATGTTTGTGACTACTTTTCTATCTTGCCTATCGGAGAACATAATCTCAAGCCAATCTTATGATTGCACTCAATCACGATAGAAACAACAAGATCATATCACGCAACTACAGAGAAAATAGTTGGGTCTGGCTTCACAATCCCAATGAAGTCTTCAAGTCGTTAACCTACAGGGTCTCGGTAGAAACCTAAGGTTAAAGGATAATCGACTCTAGCTTATACAACTAGTATCACACATGAGGTGTGGGGATTAGGTTTCCCAGCTGCTAGAGTTCTCCTTTATATAGTCTCCAAACCAGGGTTTGCAATCTAAGTTACCTTGGTAACAAAGCATTCAATATTCACCGTTAGATGAAAACCTGATTAGATTCAAGCTAATATCTTGCACTACAAAAATGTTGACTTTTAGCCACAGGCTTCTTGCCACGTTTTCATACTAGTCGTGGCTATTGATAACATATTGCCACGATTTAGCCTAGGGCGTGGCAGTAGGTCACACATTTGCCACGGCTTGTATAATATTTGCTTCGGGATGACAAAAGACCCATATACTTATGCGCTGGACATATTTATAGCCTTTTTGTCACGACATAGTAGGTCGTGGGAACTGGTGGGATTTTGCTACAGCCCGTCGTGGCTATATTGGGGAGGAACTGCCCACGTTCTAAAATGAAAAAAAAAAGAAAGTGGACCTACCCACTTCTTCTTCTTCTTCTTCTTCTTCTTCTTCTTCTGACTACTCCCATTACCAATACCACCTAATTGAAAGGCTGCAACAACCGAAAAAACCCTAAACATGTCGTCTCTCCTTTCCCGTTGAAGAAAAAGCCTAAACCTAAACTTCAATGTTTCATCTTCTACTCCATTGTTCCAACCTTGTTATCAATTGTTCACTTTTCAAACCTAAATGGTGGTAGCCCTATATACCATTAAAATCAAATCAAAATTGAACTTTGTGTTCTCCAGTTTCCTCCGACTACAACCTCGGTAATGAAAAACTTATTTTTACAAACCCTTGTACTAAAATCTCATACGAGCAGCGTATATTCGTCTTTGATTCCTCTCTCGAAAAATCTAGATTTGTTCCATTTCTATGTCTTGGAATTTAATTGCTTGTTTACTGTAATATTGCAATTCATTTTTGAAATCTAATAGGTATTAGTTTAATTTTTCTAATTTAGTGATATGGGATTTCGAAATTGATGGAGTTGATCTTATACGACAGAAGAATAAAAGGATAATATGAGAAAGTGGTGGTGGTGGTAGTTCTTCTTGAACTTCATCAGGAAAAGGTGAAGATCCTAAAGATTGACGGGATGAGTTTTCTACACGGATTACTGGTATGGGTTTTTCATTTGTGTTATTTGCTATACCATCATCTACTGTATAGATTTATGGGTTGCTATTATTGTTTATGTAATTTGAATGAGTTCTTGTTTGTTATGTAATTTCGTTTTTGGTTTTATATTGATAGAACATATACACAGTTGTAAAAGTTAGGAATTGTCTCTTTATCTAACAGTCCTTTGTAACCACATTAGAATCTACCGGAGAACATTTTTTATTTTTATTTTGAAGCAACCGGAGAACATTTGGAAATAAGCAATCGACTAAATTTTTCATTCTCAAAAGGTATTCACTGGTTTTGGGTTTGAATTGTACGTTCTCCAAAATGGTAAGAATTTTCTTCGCTTGTCTATTTGATTTACTGGTACAGAAATTCAACAATTAGGATTACTTCAAACCCAAACTTTTGAATTTGGTTTTGAAGTTGTGATCGGTTATCTTGCTTCGAGAACTGATAAATTGAAATGTGGTGGTGATGCTCATCTATTCCTGGTGATAACCCACAACTCATTATATGGTGATGCTCATATATTAAGCACTTTGATTTACAATTTAGTTTGTGAAATCTTTGATGGTGTATTTGCTATTACAGGGTAACCAAAGATGATAGAGAAACAGTGGTACCTTCCAAACTGATATGAAGAAAGTATCCGATATGTCCGAGAACAAACGGGGTGGACAAGCTTTGGGCACCAGAAAGCTATGTACAGTGAGTTCTCTAGTCCAAATACACCTGCTTGTTGGTAAGAAGAAAACTATTGGGTTGTGCAAAGGTATAGCTATGAAGGGTGGGAAAGGTAACTTGTTATTGGATAAATATCTAGTCTTTATTGAATCTTGCTTGCCATTATCTCTCTAGCAGCTCCAAAAGATGACTGATGATTCAGAATAAACATAACTTCATTGCTAATTAAAGTATTTTGTATCTCGTATCATGTTCGATCTATGTTTTTTTCTTTTGGTTTGTACTTAATTTATCTAGGATATGTTGTATATTATGTTTCATATCCCGTCTGCAGTTATGGTTTTGTTCCTCTTGCTGGTCAGACTCATTAAACACAAAATCAAGTAGATGCTCAAAGGGAACTCGTTGGTAAAAACATCAGGGTTTGGTTGCCTGGTTTATCAAGCATAAGAAAAAAAATTATAGTTATGAGTTTAGTACTAATTGTAGTAGATATATTCATGATGATTCTTGAGTGCAGACGTCTTACAGATTGCCGGTGGCGCTGAAATATGTGGATTGCTTTCTTGCTGAAGTTTATCTTGGCCTGCTAAAAATGCGAAGTGAAGTTGTTATCCACATTTTCCAGATATACAACACGAAGACTTTAGGATACTCGATCCAATCCACCATTCAAGGTTAAAGAGGAATGTGAAGATGTCTATAAGAATCTCTCAGAGTTCTAGAGAAACCAATTCAATCTTGATATGAAATTGTTTGTTTCTAGTTTCAGTATCTCGCCTGTGTCGGTCATGTTTCGTATTTTGTTTCAATATCATGAACTGACGATTATATTATTCGACTCAGTAAATTATTTGGTTTTGATTCTTCTTGATATATATAATATTCTTTTATTAATGAATGAAAGATTTTAATATCTTTTTCTGCTTGTACTCTTGGCGAGTGATTTTAATGAGTTGAAACTTGATAAAAATGGCCTGCGGGAAACTAGAATGAGCTGAATATATAAACAAAAGTTAAGAAGTGACCTCTTGCCACGACCATAACCTGTGGATAGAAAAGCAAATCCTGACACACACGTGTGCTCACTACACGACGTTTAATAACCCGTAGCAAATGATTAATGTAGAATTTGCCATGTGAAGATATCGTGGCTAATAGAATTAGCCACTAGACTATTTGTTACGCCACCACAGCCGTGGCAAACTATATTTTGCCACGGATTTTGAGTTCTTGCCACGGAACTGAAACGTGGCTAAAGGTGATTAATTTTGTAGTGTTGCAACCCTTAGATCGAACTTAGCTTGTTATACACAAATGAAATGCACGTTCATTTAGGTTTGTGTAACTGTACCTAAACGTGTACACCTAGTTGGTTCAAGAGTAGTTAACCAATGGTTATCCATATGAGCACTTTCATATCAACCTTATTCATCTTCACCCTAACTAGTTCAAATGACTCAAACGAACTAGTTAGAGAGTTGTTCAATTGCTTAGATGTCATAGAAGTATATAAGACACAATCGAAGCAAAAACGATTTTGATTCACTCGAATCGACATGAACATTATAGCCACGGTTTGCAAATATGCATTCCTTAGTTTATATATATCTTAGTTCACGAATAAACCGTTTTTAGAAAATAACCCACTCAATTATGCATACCGGTACGCATACTTAAGTACCCGGATTGAGTTTGTTTTCAGTTCACAAACTCCAACAGAAATTCACGGGATATGAACTTCCGGCAGTACGCGTACGGGTACGCGGACTTAGCTTCCGAACATCCTGAACCAGTAAAGTACGCATACTTTAGTTCAAGGATTTTGGACTTACACAAGTATGAGTTCAAATACAATGTTTATATCCATTCAAGGTTATATATTTTAAACTCTCATTTCAATCATTGAAACATTCTTAGAGGATGTTAAATAGAGGTTAGTCACACACTATTTTTCATCAAAGCAATTTTCAAGATATTGAAATAATCAACATGACTTTCGTCACTTGTAAATATGAACTTGGCCAAAGCGAAAGCTTACCAACACATATTTCGAGAAATAGATAAGCGATATAAACTCGGCTCGAAATAGCAAATGTGTATAATCGAAGTTTATATAGCAATACGACTTTTGTCTCAAGATAGGAGATATAGTAGATAGACTTTTGAGTGATAGATAAGTTCAAGTCTCCACATACCTTTTAGTCGATGAAGTTCCACCAGTTCCTTGAGTAGTTATTCGCCTTTGCATGATGAACGTCGTGGAGTCTAGAGCTCAACTACACTTTCTATCCTAGTCCGAGACTTAGCTATAAGTAGACTAGAAATCAAGACTTATAGTTTTGGCAACTAAACTTGACAAACAAGCTTGAGATAGCAACACTTGAGAGTTCGACCGAGCAATGCTCTAACAATATCCCCCTTTGTCAATTTTAGTGAAAAAACTATCAATACATATGGAATACAAAATAAATAAACTTTGCAGCTTCTCTTCCACATGCATGATCTCATTGGTTCTTCAACATTACTCGAAATCTTCGTCACTTCCAAGTACTCCAATGATTCCAAAGATATTCAAATCAGCATCATCGTTGTTGAAGATCCGTAGCCATAACAATGAGAAAACAAAAGCTCTCAATCATTGTTACACAATGTCATAGTATTATTACACAACATCAAAGTTCAATTGTATCACAACTTTGATAACAATATTATGGTGATATGTTCCCCCCCCCCCTCTTAGTCAATACTTCATCTCACATGAAAACCACTCCCCCTTACATAATGATCCTAAAACCATATGTATTTGTAGTGTGAACTACACATTAATTCTCCCCCTTTTTGTCAATAAAATTGGCAAAGGTACGAAAACTAGTGAGATCCAAATGAAATTTCCATAGAGACACTTCATGACCAATATAAAGCACATATCAACTTTTTAGATGCAATCATATAGCCGAAACTAAATGCATTCATCAAGGAGTTTATAGAGATACAAGATAACCCCTATAATATTCCACAGCCGCACTCCCCACAAAGATTTGGCATTTAAGTACAAGTTCAATTAAGAACTCTCCCCCATAAAATGTCATTCCCGAAAGAACAACAAGAGCGACCTTACTTTCACAAGAAAAGAAGGATTTCTTTGGACAACAACAAATCACATAAGAATATGAATTTCTATCCAAAATACTCAATTAAATTAACCACAAGAGAACCCATGATTAATTTAATCGGAAATGCTCAACATAAGAGAACTTACAGAGCCGCACAATATAAAAATATGGATCAGGGAAGATCAATACTGCGGAATAAACAAATATTCATTCTATCATTCATCACTATTTGCACAATGACATACAATAGATATAATCTTAGTAAACAAAAGCTCATCCTTTCTTCCATCAATATTTGCATAATGACATAAAAGGCTTAACTTTTGTTTGTCAAAAGTTCATTCAATCTTTTATCAATACATGCATATTGACATATGAAAGACTTAACTTTTGACCACGTATGGGACAATCATAGTTCACGGACGCAAACACACATATCCCATAACACATTGCAATATATAATACCATAAAGATTAATACTGCAAAATTATCTTCCAAATAAACTTTAGAATTTAAACAAATAAATATAAAAACATTGAAGATGAAAATCGTTGGACATAGCTATGTGTAATCACAATAATGGCTATTCCAAACTCTAGTCAGTCTTCTTAAAAACACAAAAATAAAATTCTCATATGAAGATTTACTAGAAAAAATATAACCAACAAGCTAATGATCAAAGACAGACTTCTAAACCACCAAAACCGAACACGAACTAAAATCAAATAGACGTTTCGTAATCCTCACAAGCCTTGAGGTCTTTGAGATTGTGGTTGACAACATCCACTGTATCTTCGGAGAAGATATGCTCATTGAGAAGATCTTTAACATGTGTCTTTATGAGACCAAGGTCAGAAGTAACCTTTTTCAACTCAGTTCTTAACACATCAAGACTCTTCCTAGTATCAACGAGTTGCACTTTTGCTTCCTCAAAGCATTTAAGAAAATCAAGAACCACATCAGCAAAAATTTCTTCAACTTCCTCAATATCTGAGTAATTATCAGGAGATTGAGAAAGATATCCCCCAACTTCTACAAAGGTTCCCTTATTTACATCCAATTCGAAATATACAACATTATCTACAAAATCTTCTTGAAGATCCCAAGAGCAAGGAGGAGAAGCCATTGATAATAGAAAACCTAGAGTGAGGTAACTCAACTCAATAGGAGAAGTATATAAACGATTTCGGAAGGCCTTAGGGTTTTTAACATCGGTTCATGACCAGTAACATGGGTACCCGTATGAACACAAACTTGACCCAAATAGACAAAGCTTCACAGCAAAACAAGTCAAGACATATTTTTGCTTAGAGAGAAGATTCCACACGTCTTAGCTCGATAAATTTTACATTCTCATTAGAGAAAAATTATGAGCATAAGAGTAGCAATTTTTTGACAAGACAACATTACGAAAGAATCGAAAAGATTTGATACAAAAACAAATACTTATGCAATCATGTTTGTAGGTGATAATATGGCTAGACACTAAAAGAGCACATCTAGAGAATCAAGAACATATTGCCATCAAGTATACCTGATAGTATCCCACCCAACCAGGTTTTTTGTGAGTGAGATCTCAACTTGTGATTAATTAGCACAAGTATGAGCTTTGAGCTCATCAAATGAAAACTGTTTTTGGTTAAACCTCTTTCTTCGAATCGTTGGAGGAAAACTGTTATGATGCAAAAAGTTATCATAAACCAAACTATTATCAAAATATGACTCATAGTGTTGATTCTTACCTAAAGCATTTTGTCTAGAATGACTCGATAGCCTGTTGATGATTCTTTATAACCTTCAATTATCACCTTTAGGTTATTTCTCAGATCATCATTGTTTCTTCCTTCTCCTAATACTTTTTTGACATAAAGAATATCATTATCTCCCTTTTTGACGGAAGAAAAATCCTGATTTCTTCTTAGACGATTTTTGTTGAAACATCTGTTATGCTTCTGAGCATTTGAGAAACTCATCGATTTGACTTTCCTGGTAGAATACACAGGGTGAGTACTGTAACCAATTGGTTTAGACGTACAAATGTCAGTAACACCTTTGAGGATTAAATCTAAGGTGTGTTGAAGTCGAACAATGTAATTGCTATTCAACCGAGAGTTTCTCTTTAGCTTAACATGCCCTTTTGAATCACAAAAGAGACATACTTTCTGATCACGAGGGTGATTAGATAGTACAGACTTAACATCGTCGTTTGGAGATTTCTTCCTTCCATGTGATGTGCAACATCCTTGATTAGTGGAGGTCATAGGAACATCATTTCCAATAGGAAGGGATTCCGATTTTACTTCTGGAACTGAAACTTTTTCAGCTGTGATAGAAGTAGATGGTATAGAGGACTTTTTGGAACATCCTTGAATCGAGAGTTTTCTCAAGCGATGCTCAATTTCCAAAGCATCATTTTTGAGGCTTGCCTCGAGTAAGATACGTGAAGATTGAACTTCAACATTTTCTTTGGAGTCACAGTCTCTTACTATACCGAGAAGAACTTTGACATTGTTTTTCAAACGATTAAATCTATCAGCTTGGATTCTAACAAGATTTATAATCAGTTCACTCTCTTCAGTTGTTTCCCTTTCATCAACGGAGAAGGACTCTTTTGAAGGGTAATCGGGATAACACATGTCAGTGTCTGTCTGTCCCATTGGAACACTAGGTTCTTCTATATATGAGATTGACGAATCTTTCTCTTTGATAGACACCATCGAGATAGAGCTTTTCTTTCTGGTGACGCGTTTGTCAGAGATATTACTGCCGTCCATAGAGTCAGATCGCTACAAACACAGACTTATAAGGTCTTTAAACGTGTTTGCCAGCTGTGATACCAATTAAAAAAGTGGGGGTACAACAACCTCACCCAATATTTCGCTTAGCAATCTGTATGGACTAACTCCAATATACTTTTAAGAGAATCAACTAGACAGTCAGACTCAATCTTAATGAAAAGTATATCAAAGAGTTATATCTCAATTTCTCGATTCAATCCTTACTCAAACAAATAGA
Source organism: Papaver armeniacum (assembly GCA_023531295.1). Lineage (NCBI taxonomy): Eukaryota > Viridiplantae > Streptophyta > Magnoliopsida > Ranunculales > Papaveraceae > Papaver > Papaver armeniacum. Next base: position 60,151 of record JAJJWW010005605.1, on the reverse strand, counting down.
AATCTGCGAGTCTGATTGAATAAAAGAGAAATTAACTTGAACGGTACCAAAGACCAATGTTTAAGGATCAATAAATTTCAATCAACAACCAAAGGTTGGATTTACCAATTGATCAATTCAACGCACAAAATGTGATATTTCAATTATATAACAAAATATAATGCAGAAAAGAAATAACACAGACACAAGAAGTTTTGTTAACGAGGAAACCGCAAATGCAGAAAAACCCCGGGACCTAGTCCAGATTCAACACATACGGTATTAAGCCACTACAGACACTATCCTACTACAAACTAACTTCGGTCTGGACTGTAGTTGAACCCCAATCAATCTCACGCTGATCCAAGGTACAGTTGCGCTCCTTACGTCTCTGATCCCAGCAGGATACTACGCACTTGATTCCCTTAGCTGATCTCACCCACAACTAAGAGTTGCTAAGACCCAAAGTCGAAGACTTTAATAAACAAATTTGTATCACACAGTAAAGTCTACAGGAATAGATAAATCTGTCTCCTACAAAAATACCTACGAGTTTTGTTTTGTCTTTTGATAAATCAAGGTGAACAGGAACCAATTGATATACCAGACTTATATTCCCGAAGAACATCCTAGAAATATCAATCACCTCACAATAATCTTAATCGACTAGCGAAACAAGATATTGTGGAATCATAAACGATGAGACGAAGATGTTCGTGACTACTTTTCTATCTTGCCTATCAGAGAAATGAATCTCAAGCCAATCTTACGATTGCACTCAATCATGATAGAAACAGCAAGATCATATCACGCAACTACAGAGAAAATAGTTGGGTCTGGCTTCACAATCCCAATGAAGTCTTCAAGTCGTTAACCTACAGGGTCTCGGTAGAAACCTAAGGTTAAAGGAGAATCGACTCTAGCTTATACAACAAGTATCACACAGGAGGTGTGGGGATTAGCTTTTCCAGTTTTTAGGGTTCTACTTTATATAGTCTCCAAATCATGGTTTGCAATCTAAGTTACCTTGGTAACAAAGCATTCAATATTCACCGTTAGATGAAAACCTGATTAGATTCAAGCTAATATCTTTCGACCGTTAGATCGAACTTGTTATACACAAATGAAATGCACGTTCATTTAGGTTTGTGTAACCATACCACACCTAGTTGGTTCAAGAGTAGTTAAACCAATGGTTAGCCATATGAGCACTTTCATATCAACCTTATTCATCTTCACCATAACTAGTTCAAATGACTCAAAAAAACTAGTTAGAGAGTTGTTCAATTGCTTGGATCTCATAGAAGTATATAAGACACAATCGAAGCAAAAACGATTTTGATTCACTCGAATCGATTCATGAACATTATATTCACGGTTTGCAAATATGCATTCCTTAGTTTATATATGTCTTAGTTCACGAATAAACCGTTTTTAGAAAATAACCCACTCAAGTATGCATACCGGTACACATACTTAAGTACCCGGATTGAGTACGCATACTTTAGTTCAAGGATTTTGGACTTACATAAGCATGAGTTCACATACAATGTTTATATCCATTCAAGGTTATATATTATAAACTCTCATTTCAATCATTGAAATATTCTTAGAGGATGTTAAATAGAGGTTATTCACACACTATTTTTCATCAAAGCGATTTTCAAGATATTGAAATAATCAACATGACTTTCGTCACTTGTAAAGATGAACTTGGCCAAATAGAAAGCTTACCAACACATATTTCGAGAAATAGATAAGCGAGATAAACTCGGCTCGAAATAGCAAATGTGTATAGTCGAAGTCTATATAGCAATACGACTTTTGTATCAAGATAGGAGATAGAGTAGATAGACTTTTGAGTGATAGATAAGTTCAAGTCTCCACATACCTTTCAGTCGATGAAGTTCCACCAGTTCCTCGAGTAGTTATTCGTCTTTGCATGATGAACGCCTTGGAGTCTAGAGCTCAACTACACTTTCTATCCTAGTCCGAGACTTAGCTATAAGTAGCAACTAAACTTGACAAACAAGCTTGAGATAGCAACGCTTGCGAGTTCGACCGAGAAGTGCTCTAACAAAGCTAATATGCAGGATTACAATAATCTGATAGAAATCTTGAACAACTTCAGTAACTCTTCTAGTTAAATGATAAACTTCTCCAAAGTCTGGAATATTCTACAACAAAAAAACTGATTCTGACATAGCCAACATTATAAGCAACTTCATGAAGGTCCAAAAGATTGATACTAAAGACAAGTACTTGGAATCTCCTTTATTCACCAATAAAAGCAAGATCCAGGCTTTCAAACCTTGCATTGACAAACTGAAGTTCAGGCTAGCTATTTGGAAAAGTGAAAACCTCTCTTCACATGGTAGAGCCATTATGATTGCTAGTGTTACTTCCACTTCAAGCATCTATTAGATGAAATGTTTTAAACTCCTCAAGAAGACTTATCAGGAAATTGTTAAACTCCAGAGAAACTTCTTCTTGAAAAGGACTCTGAGAAGCCCAAGGGATTATATTTCATTGCATGAGGCTCTGTCTGCAATGAAATAAAAAAGTGGTGGATATTATTCAAAAGAGATTCAAAGATTGTTTTTCTTTTCTTGATTATCAAAAAGTGGTAGCTATTATTCAGGTTTAATAATAACAATAAAAAAAACTAATTACACGGAGTTTAGCCTTTAATCAGAGTTTTCATAGACTTGGATAAGGACTATAACTCTATCCCTACCTGTACCACTAACTACTGAATCTCCACCATTTTTTGATAATCAAATAAAACAAAAGCTTCTTACGTAATTCAACACACTTATTAGTCTTACTAAAGAATTTGATTATCTAAAATATAAGCGAGTTCCACTTCCTATCAAATGCTATTCCTCTTCTCTGCTTCAAAAATGGTGAGTTCCACTTATTTGAACATTAATTTTACTGTGTGGAAACTTTTGATTTAATCTGTGTTCATAGTTTTGGGTACATTAGGGATAAACATTATATGGAATAGGGTTTGTGTTTTTCTATCGATTACTGAATCAACTAAATATCAAATTCAGGACTATACTTTAAAAAAGAAACCTATTATAGGGGCTCCAAGAAAAGAGTTTTGAGGGCTCCTAAGGATTCAAATATCCTACAATGAAGATAAGGGGACCTAATTCATAAGAAAAATACTAAAATATCCTTAGCCTATTAAATATTGAAACCTAAAACTAATTTGTTTTCATTCCTCTCCTTTTAACTCTTCCATTTTCTTCTTCCCCATCACCTCCATCGCCCATTTCTTCGATTAATCATCAATTCTCAAAATAATTCATTATCGGTTAACACCACTTAATCCACCCGCAATGGCTTTAATAAGGTAAAAATCAAAAAAACCCATCTTATTTCATTAGTTTTAATGCATGGATAGGCGGAATCGATCGAATTAGGTTTTTCGAAAAACAGTTTCAGAACTGTCAACGGTTAGGAAACCAAACCGTATGCACTGTCTACGGTTGGGAAACCCAACCCTAAGTCATCTACGGTTTTGAGTTAAGAACTTCAAACCGTATATTCTGGGTTCAAAAAATCCTACGGTTTGAAAAAATCATACTTCCATACCGTAACTTGTACTTACGGTTGGGAAGTATGAATTTTCCCAACCGTATGTTAACTTATAGTTCGAATTTGGGGGTTTTCAAAAGCAAAAATAAGTGATGGGTTTTCTTAGTTTTTTCTTTTTGTGATCGTCTTCTTCATCGCGACGGAGAATAAGAAGAGAGGAAGAAGAATAATAGGGTATTTTTATGATCCTCATCTTCATCATGATTTATGAATGAAAAGAGAAGGGGAAAATAATAGATTTAGTTTTTTTGTATATGATCATCGACTACATCATGATAAAATTATAATCATCATCTTCATCATGATTTATGAATGAAAAGAGAGGGAGAAGATAATAGATTTAGTTTTTTTGTATATGATCATCATCTTCATCATGATGATATTATAATCATCATCTTCATCATGATTTATGAATGAAAGGAGAAGGAGAAGGTAATAAATTTAATTTTATAATTCATGGAGGGTAATTTAGTCACTACAAAAAATAGTTGGATATGGGGTTTTGTTGATTACTATTTCATAACCTGATTTTGTCATCTTGTGAGCCTCAAAACCCAATGTTTAGAGCCCCTATAATAGGTTTCTTAAAAAAAAAAAGGAATGAATGTGTATTACAGAAAAACTCAAGGAAGACGATAAATATAAAGTAACGGGCTGACGGTGTTAGTTTGTTAAGATTTTATTGACACGTGTTGTATTATGGTTGGTGGGACAGGGAGGGATAGGGTAAAAGGGGACAAGTGATCCGAAGCCATCAATTCAACCTCTGCAACACGTAAATTCTTCCTCTCTGATAGCTTAATGTGATAGTGTTTGATTCATTTTTTTTGGATTAATCTAATAGTACTTGATGGAAATCCCCCCCCCCCCTGCTGTGTTTTTGGTTTGTTGATTTTGTTTTTGGATTATCATACCAAACATTAGCTATGCAACAGAAATGATGTTCTGAACATGGTAAAGTTATTTTTTGGCTCACCTCCTGTTGATTATTCGGGTTGGTTTGGTTAGTAATTATGTTTTTTTTTGAAGCATATTAGTAATTATGTTTGTTTCTAATGAAATTTTTGTAGCCAGAAAGGAAAAGATATTTGGTTGCTATTTTTGTTGTTAGTGTCTAATTCAATGGCATATTTGGCTAGGAATCTCAAGCTTGGCTATAAATTCAAAACATCCATGCAGAAATCCATTTCATTATACGGTAACTCCAAACGTCTTTTTGTTTCCATTGTTTGGGATTTTTTTTTCCAGAACCCATAAGTTGTTTATTGAAATTCCACAAAGAAGTATTTTCCATTAATATTTATTTTTTCATGTTGTATGTCAGAGTAAGAATATAAGCATCTCATGCTGTAGAAATTTTATCATAAGTCAATTTGGATTCCAGAGATGCGCTTTCGGAACTGAAGGAATGTGGAAGTTGCCTTTTATTCCTGTTCCGCAAGAGTGTATTGACCGGAATTCAGTCAGATGCTCAAATTATCCATACCCACATTGTAAAAACCTTTGGCAAGCAAGGTTTTGTGCTCAATTATTTTACTGAAATTGGTGAATCTTAATGGACCCGTCTCAAGAATGTTAACAATGAGTAGTACTGCATTATATGAGTGGATAATGAAAATCTCGATTGAACAATTTCATGTGCTAATATGATGAATGTTTAGTGAGCACAACCTATTATTGATTTTAGGTTTAAAATAAGAGCATCGTCACGACGCTGATTAAAGATGGTATGGTGTAATACTTTTAAACCCTGACCTTCTCTTTCTGTCTATTTGTTTGTATTTTGTTAAGAAACCCTAATCATGGATTTTTTTTGTTTTTTCTTTGTGTTTCAGTATTAGGTCACTGATGTGTTACTATAGAGTTGTCAACTTAGCCTGATTGGAGATGTATCCTTAGAAGAATTTAAAATAATAAAAAAGGATGTGCTTGGAAGATGTATTGATAAGTAAAATTGTGTGGTGTCAATCTGATGGAAGACAAAAGAAAACTCAATAGGCTTTGGACAAGGTATGTTGCTATAAGAATTAATGTTATTGTACTATGTTATTTTGAATGTGGATGCTAATGGAGTTTCATTTCGCAATTTTTGGTTTGACAGAAAGAATTTGAAAAGCGGGTTGGAATCAAACTGCTATAGTGGGGTAATACCATTTTATGTTGTGGAGATTTTTTAGCAGTCCTATTATGTTTTTGCCTATGTTGTCAAAGGCGTCGCCGAGGCGCCAAAGTGGCCTTATTCTGCACTTGGACGCCACGCAATGGGTAAGAAGATGCCACTTTAAAAAGTGGCGCCCAGGCGTCGCCTTTCTAGGCGCTCAGGCCAAGGCGCCAGTTTGTTGGGCGCCAAAGTGGCATTTTTATGCCAAAAAAGGAAAAAAATATTGCCAAAATATTTTGAAAATCTTTTTCATTAAGTCATACATTAATATTTTAAAACCCTAATCTAATTATGTTAAGAAACACATCATTTCTAGCTGTTTTTGTTAATTACTTGACAATAGTGAAGGGAAAAAATCTTTCCAAATTTTTGCAAATCTTTTTCATTAAGATTTACAAGCTAATATAGAAAATCCTAAGCTAATTATCAGTTATGTCAAGAACATAAACCTATGTGGGAATTATTGTTCTACGCCGCGGCTTCGCCGCGCCGCGCCGCGCCGCGCCGCGCCTCGCTGCGGCTCGGGATTTTACCCCCGACGCCACGCGGCGCCTTACGCCCATGACAACATAGGTTTTTGCCTATTATGTTTATTTATTTGTTAGAAAGGCTCTGTTTATTTTTTGTCTCTTGAATTTGCCAGTTTTTAGTTAAACCTCAGTTTGAAACTTCTCACAACAAATTGAAAAATCCTTATCTTCGAGGTTTACACACAGGACCACAACTAATATGGCTATTGTGTAGTCTTCTAAAAAAAGTATGGTGATCCATGATAAGTCCACGTCTTATGGACTGTGTGAACGGTGTCATATTATCCATCCATTTCCTGTACTTTTTTCCTTTGCTCATTGGGTAGAACAATGTAGTTGGATACTGAAGTAATATCATTGGATTTGAATAAGTAGAATCTGTTTTGATATATATATATGCTTATGCCTACGTTATTATCGTTTATAGGTGGTGGCAGAATCTTGGAGTTGCGACTGAACTTAATTTTGCAAGAGACAACATGGATTGAATCTTCTTATGGAGCTTGGGGATTTCTGTATTAGTACCGAGTAACGATGCAGAGAATAGCTTTAAATGCTCGCGGTATATTTTTCATGGCTCATTAGAAGAACTCGATGTCAGTAAAGGTAACCATATATATCCTGCGTAGTTATAAGAAATTTTAATAGCTAAGCCAGTAAAAGGTTTTGGAGGACTGAAAGATGTTGTTTTGTCAACTTATAACTCATATTTGAACTAGGTTATTCATGTGCCTAAATGTTATTTCAGTTTACACTACAGGTGGAACAGAAAGCTATCGTATTATATCATAATCTGTTTATTACCAGTTTACAGTACACTAATTAATGAAATTTTTACTATTGTATAAGTTATTAATTTGGTCGCTCTATGGATTTTTTCTTTTAGTTTTTACCTGGGGATGATATATTTCAAATGATGTCAATCATTTTCAATGAATCTATACGTAATGGAGATCTAAAAATTTATCACATGTGCTTACTTAAATTCGATGTTTGTGTGAGAATCGGCCGTCGATCCTGTATATCTACCATCTTGGTGGAATGGTTGGGATATTTGGATCATGCTATATATGGTGTTCTTTAGTTAAAGGAAGGCTTGCCATACTGTTTGATAGTTTTAACTTTTAACTGTACTTTTGACATCATTCCACATGTAGTTCTGCGCTAACTCGCGCCACAACATTCTCGCTAGAGGTGGCTTTTTCCCCATACCATCTATGGTTCCATGCATACTAATACGTTGCCTATGAGATCATAATTCATTCACTTACATACTATGGGAGTACTGCCTCATGATGTGCACGGTGAGAAGAGAATAAGGTAGTTGTGTGTCCAATATTTGTAGTTGTGCGTCTAATCTTTGCACCATTATAATCCTTTTCTTAGTTGTGTTTTGTTTTCTTTTTCCATTGTTTCTGTATGTTTCTTACTTTTAATTAATGGCCCTATTTTTTTTAGAAATATTTAAGTCTCATTCCCGGTTATATGCTGCCGTCTTTTGCATGTTCTCACTTCTTTCAAGCACTAATGCACAAGGTTCTACTGTGGTGTTCAAAGTGAAATACGCCTATCCTTCTTTGATTTGCTTATCCTATAACATAGTTAACTATTTTTATGTTGCACTTTATGCAGACCTGGGTTATTGATATGTGGAAGAGGTTTTCATTGAGTCATCCTGACAGGTCACTGAACGGTTAGTGTTAAAGCAACGTTAGCTAATCTTTGTACCTTTATGAACATCGGTGGTTGAAGATGGCGGCGATGATGAATTTAAGAGCGTAAGATCCATTTCAATTTCAAATTTAGAATCAAAGTTGATGGCAGTGGCAATGACCAATAATAGTAATATTAGTACGCAAACACATAGATCTAACATCTGTGGATGACATTTTCAACAGTTCAACCACTTGGATGACCTAAGAGAGGCATCCCAGAACTTGCTCTTTGTCTGAAGTATAATTGAACAAACTAAAGAACTATTGCGGTGTTCTTTTTTGCCCGTTAGAGTATTGTTAATTGTGGTGTTCTTTGTTTTCAATATATGTTAGTCCTTCAGAGTACTATTTGCTGTTTGTGATACCCTAAACCTATACCATCGGTTGTGGTGGACAGAACTCTTCCTCTATCAAATTGCTCATCAGTGGGATCAAGTGGTGTTTGATTTCGACCTGAATGAGCTGACAGTGATGGAAGAATAAGCACAGTAATGGGCTTGATCAGTTTAATTTGATCATGAGGTTAATGTATTACTTTTGTTTCAATAGTCTAGATGACCTGCATTGTTGTCCTTATCATGTTTAGGTCTAGATTTTAATCTAGAAGATGTAAATATGAATTTCATACAGTGAGACGATTTCGCTGTCACTTCTATCAATTGTTGAAGTAATAGTGCATGTTTTGTGACATACTTTGAGCTTTACTAAAACAACATAGAGATCTAATAAGATTTTTAATTTCGCTTTTAATGTGTCAAGCAGTTGAGACTATAAAAAATTGTATTTAAAGATTCATTTTACCATCGTAAAATGACCCGTTCAGAGAATCTTCTTATATAGTCACGGTGCCGAACACAGAATCTTTTGATATAGTCACGGTGTCCGCAACGATACGAGTAATAAAAAAAAAATCATCAAAATCAAAACTTGGTGTCTGGGCCGTCTGGCAAAGGCAAAATTGGATCATCATTGCAGGAATAAAATTCTAGATAATGGGCAATCAAATCAGGGAGATGAGCAAAATATGTCTTCTTATACCTTCCTGCTCGCCTGAACTCGATCTTAGACCTATATAGAGAATGTCCCAGCTAAAGCCACTGTGAAATAGCCCGTGCCGTACCCTAGTATAAACATGGATTACAATGCTGCTGCGGACTCCGTTGCAAAAGAAGCAAGGATCAGAAGACTTCACCACATGTCAACACATTTGTGCCAACGTGTGCGAAAAGAGAGTATTAATTCTAATATTTTTGATGAAAATGAAATTGTAGATCTTCTGTATTACATTGCTTAAGTTAATATATTAACCTTTTCCATCCAAAAAAAATAAAAAATAAAAAAAATAATAATAGCCCGTGCCGTACCCTAGTACGCTATACCCAACCCAATACAGAGAGTCCCAGGGGATTTTTACTTGCAGTAAACAGTCAGTTTCTTTCAATTTTTCTGGATGTTCAGCAACGCCATTGTCGAATCCCATATTATTTCTTTCTGCAAAAATCCCTAATTTATCAATTTGTTTGAAACCACATCGTTCCTTAATTCTCTATCAGTTTTTATTGGCCGACTTTTGGAGGACAACAGTTTACAGGTTAGGGAAATTTTTTGAATCTCTGTATTTATTTTTGTGATTATTTGTTTGCTAACAGTACTTTATGGAGAGGCTGGGTTTCGAAGAAAACCTTCAACAACTATACAGATTATCATGTTAAATTCTTTACAGATGTTATCAATTTGATAATTATAATCATGATTCATGAACAGACTTTTGAAATTTATTCTAGGTTGTAGTTTATCCGACCTATTCTAAAACACTTATATTTTTGTACAATGCTCAACCATTGTTTGTTTGATAAAATGCCTCAAAGATGTGCTTACAGTCTTTAAAAAGACTACAGCCCCACTTGATAGTACCACTAAATTTAGATGGTAGAGCCTTGATGGCAACTTGAATAAACATAGGATTTAGTCCTTGGAATTCCAGATATTTTATTAGACTCTTTAGTATCAGTTGGCAATTATGCATACCCAAATCTTAATCTTGAAGAGTGTAGAGAAAAAAGTTGATTTAAGTGGTGTGGAACCATATGACTTGGTGGATATCAAGGAATTTAATGATGCATTTTCTTTACGCTACTTCCCTACTACATGTTTATGTGTGGATATTCATTTATTGGTTAAATCTTGTACGGCATTTCCCAGTTTTAATTTGCAAAGCATTTTTTGTTTATCAGAGTAGAACTGGAGGATTAGTGATTTGGAGGTCATGTAGTTCAATTGTGCTGTTCAGGGGAATTTCCTACAAGCTTTCTAGTGTGCAATCATATACTGAACAAAGTAAACATAATCCAAGTACAAATACCGACTCAAAGATATTACTTTTGATGGTGTCCGTAGTGTAGGAGTGAGTGACTCGGTCCATCACAAAAAGAACTTTTGGGCTTAAGTGAACTGAACTGTTTATTGGATGAAATAAGTCATTCTTATTTAGAGTCAGACATGCATACTTTTCTTATTTAGATTCTTATATCTTAACTTCTTAACCAACTATCCTCCGGGGCCTAAATATAAGCAAAAGGACTTTGCAGTTTATATGTAAAGCAAGTGAGGCTGAATTATGGTTGAAATAAAAAGGACCTTTGCAGTTTGAGTGGAAGGAACAATTAACTAATTCATTTAACATGACAATGTTCATTAAGTATTGTACTTGGTTAAGATAATAAGTACTGTGTCTCTTTTTATTTTCTTATGATGAATTAAATGAGCTTTAACTTTTTCGCAATGTTTGAATATGATAAACATCAGCACTTATAATGCCAGTTTCAGGTTGAATAGTATTTGATATGTTCTCACCTATTCAATTTGATATGTTTAGCATGGTTAGGTTTGCCATTGTTTTTGAGAAATATACAAGAATCATGTGTTGTTTGCTAGACGTTTTATTGGAAAATTATGGTTCAGATGGTGTTTTTTAGGTGTTTGTCTGTGCAGGATTCCAACTCCAAGTACTGTATCATATATAACACATAGTCAGTTAGTCACATAAAGCACAATACAAGATTAGATATACCAGATATACCAAGTAGAAGATAAGAAACTCTTAACATGAACAAATTTAGTGTGAACCAGCTAACATTGCCTGTGATCGTTTTTCATAACAAAAACCATTATTCTTTGAGTCATCTGCACACCAAATGAAGATGCAGTAAAATTTTCCTTGACTTCTGAGATTACTGCAAGCACTAGAAAAGCCATTTTCTGGGCTAAACCACCTGAACCGTTGGTGCTGAAGCTAGGTAAGATCTTACCTGCATTGAAGTTTGAGGGTTGAGTTTCGAAGTAGCCCAAAAACTGAGTCACACTTTGGTCATCAGATGAAAATAAAGACACTGTTGTGTCATGGAATGTAATGCTAATTACGCAGATGATACACAGGCCGTAAAATCTTTGTCACGGATCAATAAGTCGTTTTGTATATATCTGTCTGTTGATTCTGCTAGATTAAAGCGTCGAATGGGTATATTTCTCGATAGATGAGCCTTTTCCTGCAGTTATTTGTAATCGTTCGACAGATCTACTTCTGGGTTTCCACTTCTGTGTTAGTTTTTAGACAACTTTTTTTCTCTTCGGTTGTCCCTCCCAGCGCGCAAATTCTAATTTGTGGAATCCATGGACTGAGATTTTTTGTTAAGGTTTGGTTGAGAAAGTAACTGACTTGCCTTACAAAATTCTAGTATGAACAGAATGCATTTTCCTTTTTTGGTTTTCCAACTTTAGATTTGGTGTTCTACAATATTAATGTTAAACCTATGACTCTTTTTGTATTCTTAGTTTCTTATTGTGTTGAAGATAGTCTATCAATATGATAACTGTAACTATGATGCATATTCCGGTAGAGGTACCTAATTCTTTGGTTAGCAGCAAATCTATAGGAAAATGTAAGATTAAGAGAACGATATTGTTGGCACCGTGATGACTCAGCACACCTATTTAGGATTGAGGTATTTGTTGCAGTTGATTAAAGTTTAGATTATCGATTCCTGAGAACAGTTGACTATTGAATTTTTGGCTCAGAACCGTTCTGTTACAGTTGAAATCTTTGGCTACCATTTCCTAAGTCACATATACTATGTTTAAACCTGCAACTTAAGTCACTGCAGTGAAGTGTTTGATATGATGCTTCATGATTCCCTTAATGTTAGCTCATAACTTTTGTCAGGCCCCCACCATGCTAGCGGTCAACTAGTTTATTTTTGGGTCTTGATAACATTATTTTTCCTCCGCACAAACTTCTAATGCTTTAATTGGTTAATATTCAGATTTACCTATAAAAACCTTATGAGTTTTACCTTAGGTATTTGTCCATGGATTCAGCCAAAGGATCGCCAGCTCAATGTGAATCACTTCATACGGATATCGAATCATTTTTTCAGACAGCACCACCTTTAAGAGATCATCTTGACACTAGTAGGAAAATTGAGGAATTTATCGAGAAAAACTCTCCAACTACAGGCAAGTAGGTCATTTGTAATATAACATGTGTTTACATTGTAACTAGTAAAGTTTTGTTTCTTTAATTTCATGATTATTTACGAGGTTTATCTTTGTGCAACCATTAGGAAATGGGATAAGTAGACGTATTGTATGTGTGACGTCTGGTGGTACAACTGTTCCTCTCGAACAACGATGTGTTAGATATATCGATAACTTCAGCTCTGGGCATCGTGGGGCAGCATCTACTGAGTACAGTCTTATAAGTCCTAATTAAATACATATTATAGTTAGTAAGGTTTAGATTTTAAGCCAGTGTTCACTAATCAATTAATCTTTCAGGTATTTTCTGAAGGCTGGATATGCAGTTATCTTTCTCCATCGACGGTGAGTCTTGTGTTCAGACCTTATTTTTATATAAACAAGAACACATAGCTTGATTTTGTTAATGGCTGATCCCTCTTTTATGCAGAGGAACTTGTCAGCCATATTGTAGATCACTTCCCGAGGATTCACTCCTTGAATGTTTGGAGCTTAAAAAAGGGGAATCATCCATTCAAGGTTTGGCATTGTTAATTCTCCACTTAGTCGTCTTTCGGTGAAAGTTCCTTATATTTTATTTTCTTTTGCTAATGTCTAAGGCTAGGTTTTTTTTGTGTTGTTCCTGGCTGTGTTGTTCCAAAGAATGTGCAATATAGTCCCTAATTGATTTCCCTTGGCAATTGCATATTTATCCTGTACAAAAATCCAAGGCTTTCTTGGTCAGCCGTCAGTGTATGCGAAGCTCAATCTGCTTATTTGGTTACCTTGCTGCAAGAAGTTTTACATTTGTTTTTGAGTGGGCTGAAGTGAAACTTTTCAAACATTACCTTAGTTTCAGGCTATATCAACCTTGGTCCTTACACAAATTTTTACGAGGATAAACATATGTAAAGTATGGTAACACGTCGTCACACATCCAAACATGTTCCCGGTGTTTAATCTTTCCTTGAATGTATACGTAATTCTTCTGTTATGGGCTTATTGCCTATATATATAACGTATTATGGTTTGTCACTGAATATTACAGTTCGTGAGTCATATTCTGAAGATGTCAAGGGGGCTATCAGGCATAATCATGATGTATGTTCTTATAAGAATTTAGTGTTGTTCTGCCTTCATTTTTTGAACTTTTAATTATCGCTTCTTCGAAAAGGAGACTGTTGTTTGAAGTATGATAACGAATTACAAGTTCTCTTTGGTGTAGGCTATAAAAGAGGGTCTCTTGTTGAAACTCCCCTTTACATCCATCTTTGAGTATCTTCAGGTTAGCTCTAAAAAATATACATTTTATTCTCCATATACATGAAATCTGTACCCCTCGACTTTTGCCAATGTTTCTTTCTGTATGAGCACTTTTCTCCATATTAGACATTCGTCGAAAAGATACATGCTGGGTGTGCACTTTTAGGAGTTGAGTTTTGCTCTTTCTATGATAAACAGATATTGCGGATGGCCGCTACATCCATGAATTCTCTTGGACCTCGTGGAATGTTTTATCTTGCTGCTGCAGTATCGGATTTCTATGTCCCTTGGGAGACAATGGTGAGAGTGTTTGAGGTTTATTGAATGTCCACACTTTACAGTCTTGTTTTTCATGAGAATTGATTTTCACTGCCAAGCTTCACTTCACTGGGTCATTATACTTCAATATTTGTGGCACCTTGAGTATGCCTCTTTCCAGTATCTATATGTGTATATTATCACTTACAACTCCAGTAAGCAACTAACTTCCCGTGATAACTGCTTCATATGTCCAGGCTGAACATAAGATTCAATCTGCTTCTGGTCCTCTAGATATGCGACTCGCTCAGGTGCCAAAAATGCTTATTATGATGAGGAAAGAATGGGCTCCAGTGGCTTTCTGCATATCTTTCAAGGTTCTTACAAATTTATACTTGTTTTTATTCTTCTATAGAACCTAGTAGGATCAGATGGATTTTGTGTCTTCCTAATATTCTGTGTCCTCTCGATATCCATCGCATCCATGAAGTGCCAAAAGAAACGTAACTACACACAAAGTTAGTTGAAATCTTAACTTTGTTAAATTTCAACCAATTTTCGATGTGGTTAAGAGTTTCAAACATATCTCGTTCTTTTTGCATATCACGGAGACAATTAACAATGTATTTCTTTTGGATAAAAGTAAAATCTTATGTCAAGAGGTTCCATTTATTGATATACGCACGATATCAAATTTCCTTCAACAGCTGGAGACAGATACAAACATTTTATTAGAGAAAGCTGATATGGGGCTGAAGAAATACAAAATGAACATGGTGGTAGCAAACGAGCTTTCAACTCGTAAAGAGGAGGTTATTGTTGTTGCTAATAGCGGAAGAATTACTGTTCGTAGAGACAAGAATAACGGCGATGTTGAAAATCCACTTGTCAAACTCATTGTAGATAGACACTCGACTTATATTGAAGAGTCTGGCTAAAACTAAAGGACCAAGAGAAGACGGGTAAGCATATTTCTGATTAGTGACCCACAAGTTTCAATTCAACTTCCAAGACTTAATCTTTCAATTAATATTTTTTTTTACATCTGTTATCATAATATGATACCAAGAGATGATAGCTGATCCATAAAAATTGATCTTCTTGATAAATTTTGTATGAAAAACAGAACATATTTCTCTGCATTGTTTATCGTGGAAAAGTTTAATCTTGTAGTTGGTTATTAGCAAATTGGTGCAGCAAAGAAGGTTAATGGTGTAGTTGTTTCTTTCTGATTCTACTTTTATGGGGTCTGTGTTTGGTTGCATAATGCTAATTGGAATTTGGATGTAGCGTGTTTTTATGTTGTGGCTTTCGAGTAATTGTTTCACTTTGGATGAGTGCATGTGATGCGCCTGGGTGATCGAGACATTTGCTCTTTATTTTTTGCATTGTCATGTATTAAAATGAATTTCTTTATATGGGATTAGTGCCTACTATTTGATTAAGATTGTCAAGTACAAGACTAGGGTATATTTATCAACCTTGCTTGCTACCACCTTATGCAGAAAACCAAGGATTAAGGACTATACTTTTTCCCCATCCCTGGAAGGTAAAGGAGGAGATGGCTCAGCTTGACTTCGGTCTAATTTGGATCACCTTTGGGTGGAAGAAAAACAGTGAAGAATGGTTAAATGCATTCAGTAAAGTTGAGGCTGTTGAGCTGTCAAAATCCAACATATAATAATGTACTTTTTTTATTTTTTGGATTAGGAAAAGTTAGCAGTTTTATAGTATGTGTTCACATCAGCGCATCACCCTGGCAGCTATAAATAATGTACAAACAATTATGAGCAAAGCCAAGCCAAGTTTAGTGGTTGTCACTTTCTTAAACTTCTTTTTCATTATTGTTTTTTTCTTTTGATTGGTTGGTAATGCCATAACCAGTTGCCATCTGAGATGGTGCCTACGCTACTAACATTCAATTTTTTTTTTTTAATATTGAGTTTCTGGGCGAGTTTAGTTATTTTTTTTTTCTTCTTCTTTTGGCTGGAGAAATGCTGCTATCCATAGTCATGGTGACAACCATGATGGATGATTACTGGAGAAAGGTGAGCAGAAATTCAAGAAAAGAAAATTACAATGCTACAACAAATGTGCAATCAACTATTTGACGTGCGTACATTTAAAGAGCTTGCCGGGAGGTGCAGATACTAAACAACTTTGTCGACGCCATTTTGTTTGTCGCTATGGCTGACTATGTTAAACCTGAAGTCGTAATCCTGGATGTCATTAAGAACACATACAAATGTGAGCATTTGAAGGTCCGTTGTGTTATAAGGCATCTTTAAAAGGCATGATATGTATGGTGTGTTCAGCTGGTGTCCCCTTTACCCTCCTCAACAGAGCTGGTAAGATAATTTTCACCTAATTTATTAAGCGCAATTAATTCTCACGATATTAGTTTGTGGATAAGTGTGTATTATTAGCATTAATAATTGGATGAAAACAAAGAAAGAAAAAAGAAACTTTTTTTGTACGTTCGTTCGAATCTGGTATCTAATCTATCCACAGGATAAGCTAAAATACCATACTCCACGCCAGCATTTGCTGTTCTCCCAACTACACTATAAGCCTATCCTGTACTGCATATTGTCTCATAGTATCATACTCCCTAGTACCAACCAAGTCTCTTTACGTTTTTCTAAAAAGGACCAGCTAGGTGGAAGTAAAATTCTAGTTACAAATTGATCGTGGATAACGTGGATCTTTAACAAGCATGGAAGCACGCTAACTAGAGTACTCCCTAACGCGCACAATCACGTCACCAATACCAGTATAAAACTGGCGCCATTTGTACTCTCTCTCTACTACTCAAAACTGAACTCTAAAGAGTGAGTGAAATCCCCGTAATCTTAAGAAAGTGAAATAGTGATGATGATGTTATACAGAAATTTATGCAAGAAAAGTGTTGAATCTACAAAGAATTATCAAAGATTACTACTTTGTAATTCTTATTCTTCTTCAATCTCGACTCCGATCATCCCACCTTTTGATTATGAACCTAAAACATATACTGGTCCATCAGCTGATGAAGTCTTTCAGAAAAGAAAGAAATTTCTAGGTCCATCTCTCTTTCATTACTATGAGAAGCCTGTAAGATCTCTTTTTCTTTTAAGAAACTATTTGATTATTTTGTTAAATTTTAGTATGGGGTTGGTGATCTAGGGATTTCAGAAATTAGGGTTTAGTAAAAGATGCTGTATTTGTTATTTTATTGATATTTTTGTTAAGATCTAGCTTTGGAGTTATCTAATTTGCTGGTATATTTGTTGATTGAAGTCTTATAACCGAAGTTTACCAAAATGACAAGTGAAAACATGGTTCGGGTATTTGACATTTCTTGACCATGTTGTGTTTGATTTTTGAAATTCCTGGTAAATTTGTATAATGCGAAATGAGAAAATAATTGATGTTATATTCTAGGAATGTCACTTCATCATCTGTATTTCTAATTGATATTCTTGGAAAGATTTTGGTCAAACAGATTTTGAATAGGGTTTCGTAATAGAGCATTTGAAAATTCTATTTGTTTTATTCCCTTCGTTTCTAGAAAATAGATGCTATCACTTTTTCAGTTTAGCGCTAAAACGAAAAAGTGATAGTATCTGTTTTCTAGACAAGGAGGGAGTATATGTTTTCTATTGTCATCATTTTGCGTTTTATTTGTTCTTAAACTTTGATCTTACATATTTGCAGCTAAATATAGTCGAAGGCAAGATGCAATATCTGTTTGATGAGAATGGAAGGCGTTATCTCGATGCATTTGCGGGGATTGTTACTGTTTCTTGTGGACACTGCCATCCAGATATTGTCAATGCAGTGGTTGAACAAACAAAGTTGCTACAGCATGCAACTACAATTTACCTGCACCATCAAATTGCTGATTTTGCAGAGGCTTTAGCCTCGAAAATGCCGGGGAACCTGAAGGTGCCAATTATCTGGATTATTACATGCTTTTTAAAATTTATATGTCTGCGGCACATTTTTAGACACTGTAAATGAAGCACTCCTGTTTTTGAAGTACTACTTGGTCTCAGACAAGTAGATTAAGCAACATCACGACTCTAAATTATTCTTCATATATGGAATAATTTTTGTTTCGTACCTTGCTTGGGGCAGTGATGATAACAGTCACCATATAAGATCAAGTTTTCTCATATTTACCATGCGTGGATAAACATACGAATTCAGGCAGATTGTGAATTTTAGTGTTATAATAAGTATAAGTTGTTCGGTTATTTCGGTATGTAAATTTCTATTTTAAGTAATCTCTCAATATTCATCTTTGAAAATGCAGGTTGTATATTTTGTCAATTCGGGAACGGAAGCAAATGAGTTAGCCATGTTGATGGCCAGGTTGTATAGTGGTAATCTTGGTATGATTGCCTTAAGAAATGCATATCATGGTGGAAGTTCTAACACTATTGGCTTGACGGCTCTGAACACCTGGAAGTACAACATCCCCCAGGTGTGCATTTTATTGAAAGTTTCATGATAACTCTTGAATATTAGTAAACTAGGTACAGTAGCTAGAACTAGCTACTTTGTGCTAATCTTGTGCTTGACTTAAACTAATTGATTTCTATAGGTTAACTTTTTGTAGGAAAAAAAAAATACTCTTGACAATGTTATAATAATAACATCTCATTGTAGTTTCTTTTGACAAACTTCTGCAGGGGGAAATTCATCATGTTATGAACCCAGATCCCTATCGTGGGGCCTTTGGTGCTGATACCAGTCGCTATGTCAAAGATGTACAAGATCACATTGATTTTGGCACATCTGGTAAAGTGGCAGGTTTTATCGCGGAAACTATCCAGGTTAGAGTTGGCAATCTATTTCATGTGAATATCTTAGTGCTTTCTGTCTCCAATGCACAGAGATTATACAACTATACAGTGGGAGTGATTTTTCATTTAACTACAGGGAGTTGGAGGAACAGTTGAGTTGGCCCCTGGATACTTAAAGCAAGTATATGATGTGGTACATAAGGCAGGTGGGGTGTGTATAGCGGATGAAGTACAAACAGGATTTGGCCGTACTGGAAGCCATTACTGGGGTTTTGAGACACAAGGTGTCATTCCTGACATTGTTACTATGGCCAAGGTCAGTACCACCACTCTCCCACGTACTTCTTGGTGCCTGAAGATTCAGATCTTTACATAGTTTGTTTGATTTGAACAAGTCTATACTTGTGTTAACCATAAATCATTCAAGTATACGCTTTGAGTAATCTGTTTTATGAATTGTGACAGGGTATAGGAAATGGTTTACCATTAGGAGCGGTTGTGACAACACCAGAAATAGCAAGTGTAATGGCTCAAAAAATCCAGTTCAACACATTTGGTGGCAACCCTGTATGTTCGGCTGGTGGGCTTGCCGTTCTCAGAGTCCTTGATAAGGAAAAGCGTCAAGCACATTGTGCTGATATTGGCTCCCACTTAACCGAGCGTTTGAAAGCTCTTCAGCAGAAATACGAAAGTAAGCATCCAGTAACCTTAGATTGCTTGATTAATCTGTTAAACTCATTTACTTCATGTATCACTCTCACAGTTTTGATTTTGTCAATATTTCCTTTTTTTTTGCTTAATCGAATTTTATTAATAACCAAAATTAACAAAAGTTATTACAAAAATTCAAAAGCAAAAAGGAAACTCAAAGAGAGAAACCAAAAACAGGAAAAGAAAGCAAAAAGAATTAAAGAGAAGAAGCTAACTGAATCTAAAGTATTTCACATGAGGAGACTCCAAATTTGCTAGGAATCCTGGCTGAGTGTTATATACAGTGACCACCCCCTTAGCAAGATTTCCTCCTTTAGCAAGTTTGTCAGCAGAGAAGTTAATCTCTCTGAAATTGTGAGTGAAATCTATGCTTATTAGCTTGTCCTTCACAACATTCCATCTTGTTCTGGCAAACCATGGAATTTTTATTAGATATGGAAGCTGCCATTGCTGAAGTAGAATCAGTTCTGAAAACTACCTGCCGACTATTATTTTGAATGGCCCACTCACCAGCACAAAGAATTGCCATTATTTCTGCAAAAAGTTTTGTAGCCAGACCGAGACCACCAGATGTTGTATATTCTCCTTTGTAATTTCTAGCTATAAAACCATAACCTGCATCACCTGGATTACGTTTTGAAGCTACATCACAGCAAATTAGAGTTTTTGGTTGATGAGGAAGATGATATACACATTCAATTGCTTGCATGCTGTGAACTTTCCTGCTTTTCATGCCAAAAAACTTCAAAATCTGGAAGTCATAAGAGTTATTCCACATAGTACCTTTGAGTCTGATTTCACTCTCTCTGGTAATTTGCACCACTGTATTTTTCACAGTTGCATTGTTAACCTTAATATTTCCTTTCTTCTGTAATAATTATGAATTGCTCATCCTTCGGTTTACCAAGTGGTTATTTCTTGTTTTTATTTTTGTGTGAGCACAAATTTGTGAACTAGATCATGCCACAAATCATGAGTCTAAAGGTTAGGATTTATTAAAAGTACTGCATCTGTGAATTTCTTATTCTTCATATCCACACTATTTCTCAACATCCAGGCACTGTGTTCTGGAACCATGTTTTGAGTGTTCCCTACATGATCTGTGGAGATTTTGAATTTGATCAAAATGAAAGTATCATGAAGAGAAAGATCTATGGAGTTATTGGAGCGTTATAATGGAAGTAAAAATAGATGATCCCAGCTTCTATATATATCTGGATAATTAACATTTGCATCTGTGGGCCCTGTTTGTTATACATGTAGCATGCCATATCTTTAGAATGTCTTCATCATCCGGATACAGTAAACTCTGCAGTATATGAAATTTTTGATTTTTCCCTTGGATCTCATATACATTTTCTCTTACTTCACAGTAATTGGAGATATCAGAGGTAAGGGATTAATGTTGGGGGTAGAACTAGTAACTGACAGAAAAGAGAAAACACCTGCCAAAGTAGAAACTGCAGTGCTGTTTGAGAAACTCCGAGGTAAAAGGAATCAACCTAGTGTCGGAATATAAATTTGCTCTCTGTAATAGTTCCTTAACAAAGTGTCTATTTTTGATTTCAGAGCTTGGTGTTCTGGTCGGAAAAGGAGGCCTACATGGAAATGTCTTCAGAATAAAACCACCTATGTGTTTCTCCAAGGACGATGCAGGTAATCTCACTCTCCACCCAACAGTTCCATAGTCACTTTGGGCTTTAGGTTTCAAGTGAATTTTCAGCGGAGTCTTGCAAGCTACTAGTACCCTTACTATGGTTGCGTAAGAGTATGCTACCCATGAATGACCATTGCTCTGTACCTTTTACTTAGTTATTCAAAAGAAATATAAATCTCCCTAAAAAAAGGTCTAAGCAAACTCATCCATTTCGAGATATTTTAGTTTTCATCTCTTTCTAGTCTTTACATTAACTTTACATTTTCTATCTTTTTGAAATCTATCTTGACTTCATTTGCTTGCAGATTTTCTGGTGGATGCATTGGACTACTCCCTATCAAAGATATGAGGATGTGTCCGAAGTTTCAAGAGATAAGAAAAGAGGGATGTATCTTGCATAACGCCATAATGTTGGGATACTTACAAATGAGTACACAATTCTTCTTTGTATTTTCAAACGCTAATTTCAGGAAATGAAAGAGAAAACGACAAGGATAGAAATCTGTGTAAATTTGAGTTGGTCCTGGAACTTTTTAAAATAGATTGCATCTTCTTTTTCTTTTAAATGCGCAGTTCTTTGTACAAAGGCATATCTAGTGGGTTTTGATAGACCCTTTTGAAAGGCTTTTCTGAAAGTCTGCCCAAATGTTCAATGTGATTCAGAAATATAGCTCTAGTATGTCAAGAACTATACTAGTAAAAGTGTTTCAACATGAGTACTTATAGAAGCTAGGTTTGCCCTAGCCAGTCACCAAGATTAAAGATCAATCATGAACCAGGAAGCTACCCAATCAAGACGTGAACCGTGGTCGAGGCTTTCTGTACTCTAACCCCATGGTAAAGAGAAACAAACTGTAGTATAATGTGGTTGTCAAGCAGAATGTGCTTGGCAGAACAGACTACATTTTCTGTCAATTTAAGTGAAGATGTCGGTAAGCTTTTCTGAAGTAGGAAGAACTTCAAAAAATACACTTTCCAAAATGAAGTCCTGAACTTTCGCGAAACATCGTGGCCAGGGGACTGGTAATAATTCTTTAGTAAGGCATGGTTCCTTGGATAACGAAGATACGTATGAGGACCGAGGAGATAGAAGGTAATGGCTACAGGAACAACATAAATGGGTTTACAGATTCTACTTACGATTATGGATCCTCTAGTAATTCTAATGCTAATAGGCATATAGAAACGGAGACTTGAAAAGCCGAAATGAGTATATAGTGGATTTACACCATACTTGCACTCTTTTTCACCACAATCCTTTCACCTCCTTTTTAACCTTTTCATTCCCCATTACTTTGTAACCACCACCATTACTAGTAATAATGGATGCATGCCCCTTGATGCTTTTGCTTTGGCCCACTTATCTTGTCCTACAGATATTGACGATTCAATATTTTACCTTTAAAGAAGTCAACTCGGTTTCTCAATTTTCTTCTCTTGAATGATTATTTATACAGATTAATCTTCTCCAAATACTTTTAAAGTTTTCTTAATCTGTTTCTCTTCCATTCTATGCAGGAAACTATGGTTCAGATTGCTTTGTAAATTTTTTAAGATCCTTTTTCTTAAAACTTGTTTCCAATTTTTTAATTTTTAATTTTCTTTTATTATGAGAAACTAACTCTTTGATCTCCATGTATTTTCAGTGTGTTATGTCTCCATTGGCGTTTGCCTTAGTGTATGTTGTGTTTCAGGCGTTTGCAGAGTATATTTCAAAGCGTTTGCTTAAAGGTTTGTGCAGTGATGTTATCTTTTCAATCAATGGTGTTTCTGGGAAGAAAGTTATCAACCGATTCAACTCGCTTAATTACTGGTTTGGTTTATCCCGCCTTCATTTCAAGTCAACGGAATTCAAAATTCAAAAAATTTGTTATAAAGAGAAAGTTGTTTACCTATTATTACTCCTTTGGTTAACAGCCAGTTGTCGAACTTTCCTAACTAAAAATTATTCTAGTCCAATCTGTTACCCTGATTATCGACAGAATATCTTTTTGCATTCAAGTTCAACTATATCTCTGAACAAATATATTTATACCTTTCCCAAAACCATAAAATCAATCTTCTTTCTAAACCACATAAACCTTAATACCTTTTACATTATGGAAGAAGGAAGCAGTAGCAACATGGGGGAACTGGTTAACAAATTCAAGAAAGCAACACTAGATTTGGGAGATATCAATGAAGCAGTAATTGTTGGAAAGGATACAAACATTGGGGATACTGAAGATCCGACCTGGGAAGCAAGTGCTATTGGGAAGATAATTATGGAAGGGAGAATGAGCTATGATATGGTGGGAAAATACATCAAATTTACCTGGCCATTTCTAGCTCCGGAGGATCTGCGAATTGTTGAGATTGAACCAAATCTCATGATTTTTAAATTTAGTCAGTGGGAGTTTCTAAATACTGTTATCAATGAAAGGCCATGGATCATCAATAAGCAACTACTTAATGTTCATGATTACATTCCTGATATGGTTTATACTGAAAAGCACTGGGGTTTTCAACAATTTTGGATTGCGCTGCCGTATCTCCTGCCGGAACTTATGAACATTGCATCTGTAACCAAGATTGGAGAGATCATGGGAGAAGTCACAGGGATTGAACCAAAAGATGCTATGCCAATTGGAAAAGATCCAGTTAAAGTATGTGTCAATGTGGATCTCACTATGCCATTACGAAGGGGAGTTAAGGTAATTACAAATGCAGGAGTAACTCGCTGGCAGAGGTTTTTCTATGAAAGGCAACCTAATGGCATATGTACTGAATGATATGTTATTAAGCACTGTAAAGTTGCTTGTAAGGATGCGGCTGCTTACTTAGCCAAAGCTCATGAAAAGCCGTATTTTTTTGGCAAACAAAATTCTCTTAGAAAGAATATATCCTCTATTAATACCAATGCTGCTCCTGCATCTACAAAGCATCATAAGAAGTTTGTCAAGAATACTGTTTTTGTTCCCCCTAAAGATGGAGTTCCTGTTAATTTGGACTTTCTTCTCAAGAAAAATTCATCAGAGTCTACTGAAGATATGAGACTTGGAAAACGGCATAGGACTGCTGGTGAGGATGATAATAACTTCAATGAATCTGATCTTTCTTCCCATACCAATGCAAGAGATAACATCACAAGCATCCAAAATACTCACATGAGCACAACTGGAGACATACAAGCTGACAATGCAGAAAAGGAGAATCAGGTAATCTCATACACTTTCTTTCTCAAAATTTTATTTTACAACCTTAATACTAATAGTTGCATTCTGATTTCTAGTTTAAACTTTAGTTTTAAAATGAAATTTATTTGTTGGAATGTTCAAGGGATTGCCAAAAGTTTTACTTCTCAACATTTGCAAAATTTGGTCAAATCTCATAGTCCTGATTTCATCTTTCTTAGTGAAACCAAAGTTGATCCTCAGAGAATGACCTCTATTGCTCAAAATTTACATTATCATAACTATACTTGGATTGATAGAGTGGGCCTGGCTGGTGGTCTTATACTCATGTGGAAGGATGGTATAACTTGTGATATTGCTAGTGCGGCTAATAACATTATCCATGCTCTAATTACTATTGATCCTAGCAAACCAGAGGTTCTAATGTCATTTATGTATGGTTCAACTTATAATGACCCTAAAAAGAAACAATGGAACTTTCTTCATGAACTTAGTGAAGTAGTTTATCAGCCTTGGTTAGTTTTAGGTGATCTGAATTTTCATTTGGCTAGAAATAGAAGTACCTCTGACACTTGGGTACAAGAAAGAGTTAGAGATTCTGGTCTTTCTGATTTGGGTTATGAAGGAAATGATTATACCTGGACTAGTAATAGTTTTGGTACTGGTACTAAAAAAGCTAGACTGGATATGGGGCTTGGCAATACTGATTGGTTTTTACAATTTCCAAATGCTAAAATCTGTCATCTAAACCATTGTGCTTC
This sequence comes from Papaver armeniacum, assembly GCA_023531295.1. Lineage (NCBI taxonomy): Eukaryota > Viridiplantae > Streptophyta > Magnoliopsida > Ranunculales > Papaveraceae > Papaver > Papaver armeniacum. The sequence continues at coordinate 35,032 of JAJJWW010005605.1, read as the reverse complement.
TGACCATTGTCCTATTATGCTCATTACTGATCCTATTCCTGAGAAATTATGGAGACCTTTTAAATTTTTTGGTACTTGGATGGAGCATAATACTTTTAGAGCTCAAATGCAACAAGCTTGGAATATTAATGTTCAAGGCAGTCCAGCACATAAATTCAAAAATAAGCTTCAACACACTAGGTTCAAATTAGCTAAGTGGAACAAGTTAGAGTTTGGTGATATACATAATAACATTAAGATGTTGCAGGATAAGTTGAAGATAGCTCAAGCAGAACCAGGTACAGCTAGTCAAGAAATGAAGGTTAAAACCATTACTCATGATTTGGAAAACTGGTACAAGATTCAAACCAGGTTTTATAAGGAGAAATCCAGGGATAAACATATTCATGATATGGATAATAACACTAAATTTTTTCACTCTCTTGTTAATAAAAGAATGCATAGAAACAACATTAGTTCTCTTAGTAATAATGATGGGAACTGGATTAGAGACAAGGATAGCATTAGCAATCTACTAACTTCTCATTTTAGTACCATTGCTTGCACAAGTAATCCTGTTTTCTCTGATGATGCTTTTGCTGTTATTCCCACTATTATTAATGATTCAGATAATGTTGTGTTACTTGCTGTGCCTTCTGCTGATGAAATTGCTAGTGTTTTTAAATCTATGCCAGCTTGGAGATCACCAGGTCCTGATGGATTTCAAGCTGGTTTTTATCAATCCCAATGGGATATTGTGGGTAAGGATGTTATTGATGTGGTACAACAATTCTTTATCACTGGTCTTATGCCTAAAGAGCTAGATGGGACTTACATTAGTCTTATTCCTAAAGTTAAAGATCCAAAGAAACCTTCTGAGTTTAGACCTATAGGTCTTTGCAATGTTTCTTATAAAATAATCTCTAAAATATTAGCTAATAGGATCAAGCCTTATTTGAAGAAACTAATTTCTCCATATCAGGCTGCTTTTGTTCCTGGTAGAGCTATACATGACAATATAATAATAGCCCATGAGATTATTCATACTATGAAACAAAAGGAAGGTGTTGGAGGTACCATGGCCCTTAAGTTAGACATTTCTAAAGCTTTTGATAAACTTGAATGGCCTTTTCTCCTGAAAATCTTAGCCCAATTTGGCTTTAGTAATGACTTCTGCAGCTTAATCCATCAATGTGTTTCCACTACTAGTATAAGTGTTCTTCTGAATTGATCCCCTTGTCAAGAATATATACCTTCAAGAGGTATAAGACAAGGAGATCCCCTATCTCCTTATCTTTTTATCATGGCTATGGAATTTCTTTCAAGAAAATTGAGTTTTGCTGAAGCTAACAAAGAGATTGCAGGTATCAAAGTTGCTAGAAGAGCACCATCTATTTCTCATCTTTTATTTGCAGATGACATTCTCATTTTTGCTAAAGCTGATATGAGGAATATTACTGGTATTTTAAGCATTTTGAATGCTTTTGGCACACTGTCTGGTCAGACTCTAAACTTTGATAAATCTTGTGTTTATTTTAGTGGTAATTTAGACCCTGCCATATGTATTGACCTGGCTAAAGAGATAAATATGAAGCTTGTTAGTGACTCTGAAACTTATCTGGGTGCTCCTCTCCTTCTAGGACACTCAAAAGTAAAGTCTTTTGATCCAATAGTTCAATCCTTTGAAGCTAGACTCAATAACTGGATAAGTATTACTTTAAATCAGTCAGGTAGAACCACTTTAATCAAATCTGTCCTGAATTCCCTTCCAACTTACCAGATGGGCTGTTTTAAGATTCCTATCACCACTATAGACAAGCTTGACACCTTACAAAGAAATTTTTGGTGGGGTCACAAAGCTAATAAAGGTATCAAATTTATAGGTTGGCCTAATCTTCAAAAACCTAAGGAATTAGGAGGCTTAGGATTTAGGAACCTAGAGGTTTTTAATAGAGCTCTTATTTCTAAGATAGCTTGGAAAATTTGTTCTAATTCAAATGACTATTATGTTAAGATTTTGGAAGCTAAGTACTTCAAAACTTCTAATCCTCTTCACTTAGATAATCTTAATGAAAAAAGCTCTTGGGTCTGGAAGGGCATTTATAGACAGATCAAAACCATCAAAGATAATACTTTTTGGGCTGTGAGATGTGGTACTAGGATTAAGATTTGGTTGGATAAATGGGTCATTGGTAGTGAACATCCTCCTACCCCTAAAACTGGTTCTAGCTTTCCTTCTAATCTTATTTATGTTCATGAGTTGTTTTTGCCAGGCACTAGAACTTGGAATATTCAGCTTATTCAGAACACTTTTGACATGAATATAGCTGATAAAATTACTGCTATGCACATACCTAGTTGTGGAAGTGATAATCTAAATTGGATTCATGACAGGAAAGGCAATTTACAGTAAAAAGTGCCTACAAAGTTTTAAGCAGTCATTCTGCTGATAATTTTGGACCTCAGTTGGTAAGCAGTCAGGATTGGAAATCTCTTTGGGATTGTAGAATTCCTCATAAGGTTAAGCTTTTTGTGTGGAAGTATCTTAAGGGCATTGTCCCTACTAGGGACAAGCTCTCTAAATATAAGCAAGGTATTGAGGTGCATTGTAGTATCTGTAATGCTAATTTTGAAACTGCTGAACACATGATTCTTGATTGTCCTTATGCTAAATCTATTTGGCTGGGTGTTAATGTGAATGTTAGTAATGTCAAGACTGTTCATGGTAATTTGTTTAACTGGATCATTAGCTGGTTTACTACTAATGTGTCTAGTTCTAGTGTCTCAACTATAGATCAGTTACATTTTCTATACTTACTAATGATCACAACATGGACAATTTGGAGAGATAGATGCACTGTTGTGTTTCAAAGGAAATTCCCAAATAGAAATTTTAGTATAAATAGCATTCTGTCTTTGCTTGATGGTTGTAAAAAGAATGTCTGTAATGTTTCTAACAGTACAGCTATTATACAGGTGCAGCCTCAGTACTGGGATCCACCAGAAGTTGATTTTATTAAGATAAATGTAGATGCTTCTTTTCTTAAGGAAACTTTAACAGGAAGTACTGGACTAATAGCAAGGAATTTTGCAGGGAGATGTTATGGAGCCAAAGGAATCTTCTACAATGGAGGAATGATCAAAGACCAAGAGGTGGAGCAACTGGAATGCCTGGCAATGTATGATGCAGTGAAGTGGGCAATCTCCAAGAATCTCTCCAAAGTCATCTTTGAATCAGATAGTGAATCTTTAGTTAAGTCAATAAAAGAAGACACCTCTTATGTTCATTGGTTGAATCAAGGTTTAGTTCTAGACATTAAAAGTTTACTTCAAAGTCAAGTTCATTTTATTTGTCGATCGGTTAAGAGATCTAAGAATAGAGTTGCAGACTTAATAGCCAAGAAGTGTAGAACTAGTGGTATTAATTTTGATTTTGTTGATAATCTCCCACCAGATATTACTTCTTGGATACAAGAAGATAATAGAGGATGTACTCTTATAGATCAATAAATAAAATCTCTTTTTGAATCAAAAAAAATGGATGCATGCCCCTTAATTTCATTGTAAATGCTCTTCTTTTTCAAGCATTTCCTTTGTAATGTACACATCTAATGAGAATCTCTTCTTCTTTTCTCTCTACTTTAGATGTCTCCTTTTAGTTTATAACACGTTATCAGCACGCTTTACATCGAGCTCCGAAATTACTAAGAAAAAAATCAGCAAGGGAGAATTGGTGTTATAAGAAAAATATCTTTCTAACAATTTATATTAGTAATTGTTTTATAAATCTCTAAATATGCTTGCACGGTATAATTTAAAATCTTATGCTAACTTTTGGTATGATTTTGTTGTATGTACTCTACTTGGCTAGACTAATACAACTTTGATGCATAAGCAAATAGAGACGAGTAATGGTATTGTTGGTTTCATTGCTCACCCATTTTGTATACCAATTTTGTTAAGGTATTTCTGTAATATCCTTTAATTATTCTCTTCGATGATAACTACATAATTGATAATTGAATCAATTTAATTAGCCTTATTTGGCATATTATGTTCTGTCTTATTGACGATAACAGAACCCATGCCTATGAGTTCATAAATATGTTCTCATTAGAATGACGATAGCAAACTCGGCCATCTTAAACCCATATTAAAGTTAGTATAATTACGTTTGAGCGGAGACTCGAATTGCTGACCTCCTATTTGAGAGTCAGACTCCTGGCCAACTGGGCTAACTCCACTTGGTTATGTGACTTTTACATTCGGTTTCTATTCACCTACAAGAAACCATCCGTCTAACCACAAAGAGGATTTTCCCTTTGCCATAACTAAAACGACAATATTTTTTTTTATTTTTTCGATACGAGAGCTTGATAAGTCATATAAACCAATTGGTGATAATTTTCCCCATCTCTATAAGATGAGAAAATAAATTGGCGTATTTTATAAATTTTTGCCAATAAAGGGTGGTTTTTTTTTCCCGACCACAATGGATTATTTTTTTCTTCCACATAATATAACGATAATGATTTCTTTATTTTTTTAAAGAAACATTTTAAGCCAGACAAAATTGGTTTACCTTACCGATCCCAGAAAGATATATCGTTATTATGGTAGATAAACAGTTTCAAATACCAAAAAAATGAGGAATCGCTATATTCTTGAGGGATATTTAGCAACTTTTGATTTTTCCTCGTGGTAATAATCTCCAATATTGAAACCATTCTTGTAGATGGAATATGGTTGGACATAAAAGATTAAAGGGTGTGCACCCGGTTAGTTAGCTTATATTATTAGTCTTTTTAGAGACTACATTGATCTTGGTGTAATTTTCTTTTGATAAAGAATATGTCCATAATTTCCTTCTAAATCATTATTTCGTTGGACCTCAAGGTCACGAAATTATTTAAGATTTATTTGCATATTTTATATGTTTTTGGCTGTAACCAACAAAATCCATGGTTGATCTTCAATTTGAACGTCGAGTAGACTGCAAATTTAGGATATTTTTTTTTTATGGCTCTTGAAGTCATAATCTAATGTCCAACCTGGTATTGTTAAAATCCAGAATTATTAACTGAAATTGTATGTCCTCGAATTAATCAGATAATACTTTACGAAACTTGTTTTCGTGTATGAAATGAAAAATTTCCGCCATATTGAGGGGGAGACTATACATTAATAAGTTAGTGTTAATTAACTTTATAAAAGTTATGTCAATTTCTCTCCCATTATGAGAAAATTCAAAAGACTGCCATCAAATAGGCGTGAAAATATCTCATTTAGCTTTTCCATAAGCTTACATCGTTTGAAAGGAAAACCCGATCACATTTAGCAAGCATGTAATGTTTTAGCACTTGCTATAGATAGTGCTCTTATAGAGTCTATCATATTACAATTCACATTCTCAAAAATAATATCTCCTCGTTAAGCTGGGGAGATTATAATGCCCTTAGACGCTGGTACTAGTAAATTTTGAAGCTTTCAAAATATGCATACATTAAAGAATTGTGTGGGATCGTTGTAAATTAATGATTGTCAAATATTCATTTAAAGTAGCGTTGATGGTGGATTTTAGTTCAGGGATGAAATTGTAAAACCAATTTTAAATATGCTGACATCCTGCAGAGGATAAGGCTATTTGATAAGTGATGAGTACCTCTTCGCTTTATTAATTCACCTAGAATGGAGCATGTAGCAACAATCCCAAATATTATGTGAATTAAAATACAAAAAATTCATCCAGGATGGAGCATGTAGCAACAATCCCAAATACCATGTGAATTTTTAGCATTATTTATAATGCATGAATTTCCTAGTATTTCCTAGTATTTCCTGTGTTGTTCCCGCAGAACTCTCATTATTGGTGCGGCATGGCGACTGAGCGTTGCTCTTAGCAGAGTAAAACGAATCCCCAAGTGTCAATGGTGAGGCATGCACGAAATACCCGTACAAGCTACATCTCTCGGTATGTTATATTAGCCCGATTGAGCATATTTAATTTTCTAAGGGAAATCTGGACTGTCCACACCAGTCTCAGAAACGATCACGGCCATGCAGGTTGACCACATGATTTAACCAGCCTAGAAGAGCCCTAGCAGGAGAAGGCTATCACCGTGATGACCACTGGCGGGCCTATTTATGCCCTAGCCGTTCGAATGTTACACTTTATTTCCCAGCATGCCAAAACGCCAGCCCCAAAATAGGGTGGCCGCGCTGCTTTGGAAGAAGCTCGAATGAGCAAGACTGCTTTAGACAGTCTCAAAATGATCGTGATCGTCCAACTTCACTAGCCTGATTGAACGGCTCAGATCGTACCATGAAAGATGGAGGAGGCGCTAGCACGCACATTAGCGGGCCCACTCTATCCCTACCTGATCGGTTTGCTCACGACGTGGACATGCAGCCACGATCGCATGCCCGAAACATGGTTAGTATAATGCTTTGCAAGCATCACGAAAATTCCACAAATGTCTTAAATTGATCACGACCATCCAACTTCGCCAGCATGTTTGGATGGCTTAGATTGCGCCTAAGACCATTACAGAAGTGCACACACGTTCACTGTCGGCTCAATGTGGACCCCACACGATCGGTTCCTCCAAAAGAGGAGCATAACTTGCCAAACCGTTTGGCCAAAATCGTGTGTACGTGTTGTTTTCAAAACCCTAATTAGGGTTCGCGGCGCTGCATAACTGTCGCAGTTCGATCACGACCATCCATCTTCGCAAGCTTGGGTGGAGGGTATAGATATAGACTTAAAAGGTCCCAAGCATGTCAACATGATCACCGTGGGCCCACCTTTGCGTGGAGCTGGTCGGTCTAGGCAGACTAGGACTCAATGACCTCGAAACGCGCGCCCGAAAGTGGCATGCTGAGCGGCTTCCAAATCCTTTGCGGCAATGGATTTCTGCCGCAAATCGATCTCGACCACTCACCTTTGCCGGTCAAATTAAGTGGCGTAGATCGCACCTTCATGAGACAAAGAGGTATGGGCATATACACCGGCATGCCGTCTACACGCATGCCTGGTCGGCCCGACCAAAACTTGTGGCCAAACTCGGATTCGGTCAAGCATAGGAGTGATGCTCGCGTACTTCTTAAAACCCTAAAAATCCATCAACGGTCGCAGATGAGGGTTTTAAACCATCTCATCCGTCCAATTTCGCTACCTTGGTCGGTCAGCCTAGGTTGAAAGCTAGACGACAAGTAAGGCATGCTGATGATTACCATCCGCCACTCTTCCACAGGAAGTGATCGGACAGGAGATGGCTCGCCCATGCAGCCTCCAAACGATCACTCGAAGATGTTTGGACGTGATGCTATTTTAAGACGCTTGGTCCGCAACTTATTCGGTCAGGCTTTAAAACATCGATGCTTCATACATGTTGATTGTTTGCGATGCATTACATGCATTGAGCATACACGATATTTCATAAATATCAAATCCTTAGTTATTTTAGCATCACATGCTACTTTCTACAGTGGGTCCCACGATCCACTCATTCGAGACATCAAACATGTCACAAACTGGGGGATACTTACTGGGGTATTGGTCTGGCGGTTTACAGCGTGCAACGCGCCATCACAAGAATGTGTCAGGAGGCATGGACGGTTAGCGATGATGAGGGAAGTGGGCTAAGACGTGATCGTGCAATCACCCACACGACCCCACTACTCCATCACTCAACTTCCTCCACTTCCTACGAGATGAGGGTTTGTGCTCAATGACTTGTATAAATAGGTCATTTGCCCATTTCCAAACAACACAGACAAGCACAGAAAACCAAGTGTTTTCATTCGTATCCAGAAAACACCAGAACTGATAGCTTACATCATTGCAAGCCAGTTCCTCTTTCTGATACAAGTCATAAACAACCAACACCTTCTTCGCTTCCCTCCCTAAGATCAACCCCATCTCCTTCACGTTGTGACCGAAGCAAGTCTGGAACGGCCATTTCTTGGTTTAGGCCAGAATTGTATAGATTGATCTCTCGAATCAAAAAGCACTCCCGTGCAGTGCATTTGTTTAGGGTTTAGATTCATTTCTCATCCACACACACACCCAAAATTACCGAAACCAGCAGAAATAGTTTTCACCCATAAACAATTGGCGACCACAGTGGGAGATTAATCTCTCGGTTGTGAAGTCAATCTCTTCAATACCCAATCCTACTTGGCTGATTTCAAAATGGTTGGTCTTAGGACTCCCCCAACAATCTCAAATTCCATACGAAGTTCCTCCAATGAAGAAACCCCTCTTCCCAACGGTGTATCTGATGGTGTAACCGGAAGGATCCCAACGTTGACCGAGTTAGCACGGGTGCAGGAGATTCACACGAAGAATATAGATTTGATCAAAGAAATAATAAACGGCATATTCGATCTCCTCATCAAGATGACATCAGATATGAGCGGTTCTCCTGTCACAAAGATTTCTACACTGGGGACTGATCCTCGCAACGATCCCCCTCTAGGTCAATAGTTTCACTATGAACCAGAGGCCGGTGGATCATGAAGCGGTTTCTCTAGTGAAAAGTTTATGCGAACTCTTACACCTCTCGAAGAGTCAGCGAGTGGAGACGTTTGCTGCAATCAACCAGATAGCCCTGGACGTGCATTTAACTCCTTTGCGTCCAGTAGCCTCAAAAACATCAGAGCTGTCTGTGAATAAAGTCACGTTTACAGAAGAATACATGATGGCGGAAGAAGGTCACAACTGGGCCCTACACGTTACTGCACGCATCAAGGATTCAGAGTTCAAGAGGGCCCTCATCGACATGAGAGCGTCTTCGAATATGATTACTCTCAAGACACTCAGGACAACCAAGGTTATCCCAAGCAAGATCGTGCGACAACCTACCACCATGACGGACTTTGAAGGAAACCAAACCAACACGTACGGGTATGTCAATCTGAATTTATCTGTAGGGCCTGTCCAGTCAAAGGTGAAATTCGAAGTCATAGAAAAGGAGCCGGACTACCACATGATACTGGGGAGACTGTGGATTCATGTCAATAGGATTGTCCCTTTAACGTATCACCAGTGCCTGAAGACTATGTTGAATAAAGAAGTCTTTCGTATTCCTGCGTCGTTGTCTCCTTACGCACCGATATGTGGAGTGGAGTTGTTTGAGCCAAGAGAAACTCCACGGAAAGAATCAGGCAAAGTTCATTACATCCCACTCCCCACGTGGGCATCAATCCAGGAGGAGGACCGACTTACATCATTGAGGGCTAAGCCCCACGATACGTCTTCGCTGACAGAGCATCCTTCTTCGTCTAGTGAAGCCGCGACCCATGTTCACACTAAGAGAGAGCGAACTTTTGTGGCGAGCCGTGATCAGAAAGGGAATACCGTGTACCGACATCGCTGTTAGCAATTAGCAGGGGAGACTGCCACCCAGTCTCTCCGCCCAATGGAATGCTAGAACAACGAAGAGCCACAGAAAGAGGTGTTGGATGCTCCACAACAGCTGCAGGACGGCACCAACTCCACGACTGATGAACTCGAAATCGTTAATATCGGGAATGAAGAATCTCCCAGGCATATCTCCATCAGCTCAACCTTGTCCACGGATGAACGCACGAAGCTCGTACAACTTCTCAAAGAATACCAGGACATATTCGCTTGGATGTATGAAGAAATGCCTGATTTAGATGAAAAATTGGTCACCCATTATCTACATGTCATACCTGGATCCAAGCCGATCAAACGGTCTCCGAGACAATTCAGGCACGAGGTGGAAGAGCAAATCAAGACTGAGATACTGAAGTTGCTAGCTGCTGGCTTCATTAAACCCATTCATCATCCGACCTGGTTGGCTAATGTGGTTCCGGTAAAAAAGAAAAATGGACGGATCGGAGTCTTTGCATGGATTTCAGAGACTTGAACAGATGCTGCCCCAAAGACGATTTTCCTCTACCTAACATCGACATGTTAGTAGATGCCACCAGCGAACACGACATGTTTTCCTTCATGGATGGATATAGCGGGTACAATCAGATAAGGATGTACGAGCATGACGCAAGTAAGAAAGCTTTTCGAACTCCTCTCAGAAATTTTTATTATACTGTAATGCCATTTGGTTTGAAAAATGCCGGTACAACCTATCAACGCGCTATGACAACAATCTTCCATGACATGATGCATAAGCAAGTTGAAGACTACATGGATGATATAGTAGTCAAATCAAAAGCTCGGGAGGATCACACAAGAGTCTTACGGCAAGTGTTTGAAAGGTGTCTTGAGTACAAATTGAAGATGAATCCTTTGAAATGCGCTTTCGGCGTTTCTTCAGGCAAGTTTCTAGGATTCCAGGTAACTGTTGAGGGGATCAAGGTGGACCCATCCAAGACTCAAGCTATCCTCACGATGCCGCCGCCACGGACTGTGAAGGAGCTCCAAAGCCTCATGGGCAAAGTAAACTACATTCGACGTTTTATACCTGGTTTGGCCCAGCTCGTTGCTTCATTCACTCCCTTGCTGAAGAAGGGAGCAAGTTTTGTCTGGACCATACTACAACAGGAAGAGTTTCAGAAGATTCAACGGATATTGTCGTCTCCAGCGGTCATGAAGTCCCCTGTCCAAGGAAGACCGCTATGCCTCTACACCGTATTCAATGATACCGTCGTAGGGGCTTTGCTCGCTCAGGAGGATGATGAGGGAGTCGAGCATCCCATATACTATCTCAGATATACCATTCAGAAGTTCAGACATTACCTTATGTCCAACAAGGTGGTACTTATATATAAATCTGATCCTGCGAAGTTTTTGCTTTCAAAGCCGGTCTTGATGGGAAGGTCGGCCAAGTGGCTTCTCCAAATGTCAGAGCTAGACATAACGTGCACATCACCAAGGGATATCAAAGGACAAGCCGTTGCTGATTTACTGGCAACGTTCCCTGGAGAAGGCACTACTACACTACACGAGGATCTTCCCGGAGAATTTTCAGAGATCTCCGTTGTCGAAGGAGAGGCATGGCTGCTGTATTTTGACGGATCCGTTACTCCTAGTAATAACACTAGAGAGGAAGGCGTGGTCCTAGTGTCTCCAACTGGCGAAGTTTTCTCACATTCCTTCAAGTTGGACTTTCAGTGCACCAACAACTCAGCAGAGTATGAAGCCTTTCTCATAGGATTGTCAATAGCCAAACAAGCAGGAGCCACTCGCCTGAAGATAAGAGGTGACTCTAAATTACTGGTTAATCAGATGAATGGAGTGTATGCGTTGAAGGAGGTAACGCTGGCCCCATATCGATCAGAGGCGCAAAGATTATTAAACTACTTTGCTGATGCAACCATAACCCATGTTGGTCGCAACAACAACAGACATGCCGATTGTTTAGCCACGCTGGCATCCAAATTACAGTTCGGAGGTTTAGAAGAAACCCTGACGGTAAAGAGGAGGACGGTGGAATCAACATGGCTTTTGCAACGCAAAGACACCGGGACCTGTGATTGGAGAACTCCTATCATTCAAGAACTCAGCAGCTCGCTTTCTCAACGAAAGGTCAGTCTCAAAACCCTGCAGAACTTCTTCATGCTTCACGGTATGCTATATCATCGAAACCCGGATGGTTCCCTATCAAGATGTCTCGAAGATGAAAAAGCGCAGCTGCAGCTTAACCGCGTCCACGATGAAATTTGTGGACAAACGTTGGTAGTAACGCTCTATCGACGTCTTCAACGTCTGGGCTGTTACTGGCCAGAAATGGAAACCCAATCTCGGTTACTCCAAAAGTCTTGCCCTAACTGTCAAACACCGCCACATCAATTGGAGGTTTTCAGCATAAGTCATGCTGGGGACTGGAGAGGGCCGTATATTAGCTATCTCCGCGACGGAGTAACTCCTGCTAATCAAAAGGATGTTGTCAAGATGAAACAAAAGGCGAAGCGATTCGTATTCCACGAAGGGGTCCTGTATCGCAAAAGCTTTGGAGGGGATCTGCTACGGTGCCTGGACGAGGTAGAGATTCCAATCATGTTGAAGGAAATGCATGAAGGGGAACATCAAGGGAAGAGGAAACTATTTCTCCAGATACACGAGAAATACTATTGGCCGACCATGGAGGATGATGCAACAGCATTTGTTCAAAGCTGCCACAAATGTCAAATTCATGGGAATCTTGTTCACGCGCCTTTCACTCCTTTACACTCGATAAGCAGCCCATGGCCATTTTATAGCTGGGGACTTGACATTATTGGGAAGATCAATCCGCAGTCATCGAAGTAGCACGAGTATATCATAACCGCGACAGAATATTTCACCAAATGGGCCGAGGCTATTCCTCTACGAGGAACTACAGGAGCAACGATTGCGACTTTCATTAAAGAGCACATCATTTGTCGTTTTGGTGTGCCTAAACACATTATCACTGATAACGGAACCCCCATCGCCAACAAACAGGTACGATAGTTTCTTGAAGAATATGGGATTAAACAGGTCTTCTCCACCATTTACTATCCTCAAGGAAATGGACAGGCTGAAAGCACCAACAAAACATTAATTCGGATTCTCAGTCGAACAGTACATGACAACCCCAGAGAGTGGCACGAGCAGCTACCGATGGGCTATGGGCGTATCGAACGGAACCTAGAAGTTCCATTGGGGTTTCTCCATGTTCACTTGTTTACGGTGTAGACGCGATCCTCCCAGCGGAAATCAAGATTCTGTCAGCCAGGATTGCAGCAGCAAGTGGGGTCCACTGGAACAAGGTTGAAGCATCTAACTCAAGAATCGCTGAGTTAGACACTTTGGATTCTAGAAGAAGCAAGGCAGAGGAACGTGCTCAGGTGTACATGAACAGGATCTCCAGGGCGTACGACAAGACTGTGAAGCCACGTGTTTTTAAAGTAGGAGATTTAGTCTTGAAGACAGCCAAGCACATTCAGCAAGACATGTCTACACCAAAATTCTCTCCGAAATGGGAAGGTCCCTACGTGGTTACCAAGGCTTACGATCAGAAACTACTACAAAATCATTAAGGTGGATGGAGGCAAGTTAGAAGCAGTCATTAACGGAAAATGGCTCAAGGCATACCATGCTTGATCATTGTCCCGCTACTGTCCCATGACATGACAATACATGCATCTTCATTACGCATTTTGATTATCGATTTATTTAAAAAAAAAAAAAAAGGTTAATGGAAAAACTTCATCCATCTACCAAAAAACCAATGATGTTCATTTCTCAAGAGTATGCAATTCACTTCCCAAGAATGTTCAAAAAGAAAATTGACAATAAGGAAGCGCGGCTTAGAAGAGGTCATCCAGCAGATTGTAGTTTCTTGAGAGCATCATCTTAAGCCTAGTTTGGTATCTCTCCATCCTATTCTTCAAGTTTTGAACTGCCTGCTCCACTTTCTCTGATTCCGCAGCAAGGGCCTTCTCCTCCCCCAAGATAGCTTTCGCAGCGGGAACTATATTCACGAGGATACCAGCTCGATCAACCTTGATTATATCAAGACGCTGCCGCAACCAGCCCACGTAGAACTCCATGGATTCTCAGGTAGATACCATGTTCTCCCACTTTTCAAGGTTTGATTCAGCAACATTGCGGATAGAGATATGCTCCATCTCAGCAATCATGGGAAGAAGGCAGTTTACCGTGGTGACCAAAGCAGATGAACAGTGCCGAACTACATTCCTGGTTGCGATGTGTCCATAATTTCTCCATACCTTCTCCATACCTTTGTGTACAAAGGCACAAACTCCTTTAGCACTAATAATCCACCGACAGCTCGGTAGCTGGAAGATAGGCATTTCATGTGGACATCGAATGAAAGACCCGCATTGGGGTATTCATAAGATGAGATACCCAGATCAGCATCCTCAAGGTCTGCGGGGGTAGGCGTGTTTGAGTTTGAAGGAAGAGGACTAGTTAAGTCGTCGTCGTCGACAACCGTCACGCATGTTCCAGTGGGGTATCTCTGCAAAAAAGGGAGGATTATTCTCCTGATCATGAAGAACAAGAAACTGTTCGGAAAAGAAAAGGAAAAGAGGAACGAATCGGTATGATCTGCTTGACTCGGAGAACACGAGCAGGGGATTCATCACGAGGCTTATATGCAGGTCGTACACGTTTAGCAGAAGACCCTGGATGGTATGAAGAAGATGATCCACTGTTGTTTGACATGATGAAGAGATGAAGTTTCTGCAAGAAAATCCTATCGCAAAACGGCAAAGAGCGGTTCAAAATCCCTACATATACATATATGTTGGGGAAACCCTAAAGGAAGACTAAAGCGGCTGCGGGAGAAGTCTACCCGATAGATAAGGATTCAACACCAACCAAGTCGTGCTTTCTTCCAAACCCTAATCGAGATCGGAAAAGACCGTTGGGTATCTACAAGGAACAGTTCGACCAGCTCCGGGACGTTTGAGGCATAGGGCGATATTCATATATGCGGTAAATATGTATTTACTTTAGCTTGATCGTTCTAGTATTTGAGCTGTCACCATCTAATGCCTACCCCGCAATGGTGCAACCCTTACGTGCTAGGCAGGGGACTTAATGTTGATGGTGGATTTTAGTTCAGGGCTGAAATTGTAAAACCAATTTTGAATATGCTGACATCCTGCATAGGATAAGGCTATTTGATAAGTGATGAGTACCTCTTCGCTTTACTAATTCACCTAGAATGGATCATGTAGCAACAATCCCAAATATTCCGTGAATTAAAATACACAAAATTCATCCAGGATGGAGCATGTAGCAACAATCCCAAATACCCTGTGAATTTTTAGCATTATTTATAATGCATGAATTGCCTAGTATTTCCTGTGTTGTTCCCGCAGAACTCTCATTATTGGTGCGGCATGAAGACTGAGCGTTGCTCTTAACAGAGTAACACGAATCTCCAAGTGTCAATGGTGAGGCATGCACGAAATACCCGTACATGCTACATCTCTCGGTGTGTTATATTAGCCCGATTGAGCATATTTAATTTCCTAAGGGAAATCTGGACTGTCCATATCAGTCTCAGAAACGATCACGGCCACGCAGGTTGACCGCATGATTTAACCCGGCCTAGACGAGCCCTAGCGGAGAGCGGGGCTATCACCGTGATGACCACTAGCGGGCTTATTTATGCCCTAGCCGGTCGAATGTTACACTTTATTTCCCAGCATGCCAAAACGCCAGCCCCAAAATAGGGTGGCCGCGCTGCTTTGGAAGAAGCTCGAATGAGCAAGACTGCTTGAGACAGTCTCAAAATGATCGTGATCATCCAACTTCACTAGCCTGATTGGACGGCTCAGATCGCACCATGAAAGATGGAGGAGGCGCTAGCACGCACATTAGCGGGCCCACTCTATCCCTACCTGATCGGTTTGCTCACGACGTGGACATGCAGCCACGATCGCATGCCCGAAACATGGCTGGTATGATGCTTTGCAAGCATCACGAAAATTCCACTAATGTCTTAAATTGATCACGACCATCCAACTTTGCCAGCATGTTTGGATGGCTTAGATTGCGCCTAAGACCATTAGAGAAGTGCACACACGTTCACTGTCGGTCCAATGTGGGCCCCACACGATCGGTTCCTCCAAAATAGGAGCATAACTTGCCAAACCGTTTGGCCAAAATCGTGTGTACGTGCTGTTTTCAAAACCCTAATTAGGGTTCGCGGCGCTACATAACTGTCGTAGTTCGATCACGACCATCCATCTTCGCAAGCTTGGATGGAGGGTATAGAAATAGACTTAAAAGGTCCCAAGCATGTCAACATGATCACCGTAGGCCCACCTTTGCGTGGAGCTGGTCGGCCTAGGCAGACTAGGACTTAATAACCTCGAAACGTGCGCCCGAAAGTGGCATGCTGAGCGGCTTCCAAATCATTTGCGGCAATGGATTTACATGCACGCAAATCGATCTCGACCACTCACCTTTTCCGGTCAAATTAAGTGGCGTAGATCGCACCTTCATGAGACAAAGAGGTATGGGCATATACACCGGCATGCCATCTACACGCATGCCTGGTCAGCCCGACCAAAACTTGTGGCCAAACTCGGATTCGGTCAAGCATAGAAGTGATGCTCGCGCACTTCTTAAAACCCTAAAAATCCATCAACGGTCGCAGATGAGGGTCTTAAACCATCTCGTCCGTCCAATTTCTCTAGCTTGGTCGGACAGCCTAGGTTGAAAGCTAGACGACCAGTGAGGCATCCTGATGATTACCATCCGCCACTCTTCCACAGGGAGTGATCGGCCAGGAGATAGATCGCCCATGCAGCCTCCAAACGATCACTCGAAGATGTTTGGACGTGATGCTATATTAAGACGCTTGGTCCGCAACTTATTCGGTCAGGCTTTAAAACATCGATGCTTCATACATGCTGATTGTTTGCGATGCATTACATGCATTGAGCATACACGATATTTCATAAATATCAAATCCTTAGTTATTTTAGCATCACATGCTACTTTCTACAGTGGGTCCCACGATCCACTCATTCGAGACATCAAACATGTCACAAAGCGGGGATACTTACTATGGTATTGGTCTCGGCGGTTTACAGCGTGCAGCGTGCAATGCGCCATCACAAGAACGTGTCAGGAGGCATGGACGGTTAGCGATGATGAGGGAAGTGGGCTAAGACGTGATCGTGCAATCACCCACACGACCCCACTACTCCATCACTCAACTTCCTCCACTTCCTACAAGATGAGGGTTTGCGCTCAATGACTTGTATAAATAGATCATTTGCCCATTTCCAAACAACACAGACAAGCACAGAAAACCAAGTGTTTTCATTCGTATCCAGAAAACACCAGAACTGATAGCTTACATCATTGCAAGCCAATTCCTCTTTCTGATACAAGTCATAAACAACCAACACCTTCCCAATCTCAACACCTTCTTCGCTTCCCTCCCTAAGATCAACCCCATCTCCTTCACTTTGTGACCGAAGCAAGTCTGGAACGACCATTTCTTGGTTTAGGCCAGAATTGTATAGATTGATCTCTCGAATCAAAAAGCACTCCCGTGCAGTGCATTTTTTTAGGGTTTAAATTAATTTCTCATCCACACACACACCCAAAATTACCGAAACCAGCAGAAATAGTTTTCACCCATAAACAAGTAGCTACTGAATAATAAATGATGGTGGTTGTGAACCACTCTGCAGAGAAAAATCGACAAATGTGATTGGTAAGCACAAATTCCAAATTATGGTCGGATTAAAATCTCTTGAATATCACAATATTTGGATCCAAGACTTGACACCTTAAACGTGCAAGCCTGAATTCTGAAAATTACAGGTTGGTGTAATCTTCATGCGTTATGTGACAAATTTGATCGTTGTAAAAAATAATTGAGAATTTGATTTTTTTTAATTTGTCAAACCTTAGGATTGGTTGAATAATACTTTGTTCACCTTATATGATGCATTTGGCGTGGTAGTTCTTAAGGACTCATATTGCACTCACACAAGAAATGTGGGGGAACATACTTGATTACAGACAACCAACCACGACTCGGTTATGTCACAATCCTTTATGTGTTTTTAGAAATTTGATAAAATACCAAAAATCTGGTTTAATAATTAGTTGATGATATCAACTTCATAGGTCTCTTAAGGAGTCCTTAAAAACACAAAAATCCACATTTTAGCGGCATAAATATATATTTTTTTCTTCGTAAATCGGCAGTTTTATATTATGCTTGCATAAAACTTTTCTATGATATTATGATTTTGATACTTGTTTTTTATAAAACTCATATTGTTGAGTTAGCATCCATAAATCGTCAAAAGTTGCACTCTTTTTTCTTCGTTTCAGGTTTTATCCCATGTGGTTTTTCCTAACAAGGTTCTGGACATTAATTTTTTATTAAAAATGTCAATATTGTGCTCTTTTTCCTTTGTCCATATATTTTTTCCCACTGGGTTTTTAATGGCAATGTTTTTAGTGAGGCAATTTAATTCAACATGGTGGTCATCCAAGGGGGAGTTGTATAAAATTTGGTTATTTGGTGGATTCCCACCATTAACGAGTGAAAAAATGGGGGTCTAACAACCTCACCTAATATTTCGTTTAGCAATTTGTATGGACTAACTCCAATATAACTCCAAGAGCACCAACTAATAAAGCGAGCTCAATTAAGAAATATATCTAAGAGTTATATCTCGGTTTCACAATGTAATCAGCAAATCAAACAGATAGAAATCTGTTAGCCTGATTATTATGTGAAACAACTTGAACGGTACCAAAGGCCAATGTTCAAGTTGTAAAGACCCTCAAGCTCGTCAATGCTATTAGACTAGTCAAGTAACGAATTAGCCGATAATATTTAGATTAGTCTAACACGAACGTGAATTAATATAAATTAATCTAACAATAATTTAGATTTGAAATTAGTACCGTTGAATAGATCTCGAAAAGTTAAGCGAAATAGACTACTCGAACATGTCATTTGGATACCGGATGGAGAAGAATTTATCAGATTTGTTACAAAGGCAAAATAGACTTTTTGAAGTGGACCGACCTAGCTGCCCATATCCGAGTGATGGGTGCCTTTAGCTTTTTGTTGGCCTTATCATCAAGATCGGTCGAGAAGAATTCATTCATTCTCTTATATTCTTCTTTCTTCTTCTTCTCTCTTCTTCTTCTTCTTCTGTGGCGATTCTGAGGCCATGAAATCGAAAAGAAACTTAGGGGAACATTGGGGGATAATTACCGGTGATGGTGTTGAAGTTGGTTTATCGTTGGATGAAGAAGAAATGATGGATTGATGGGAAATAAAGTTAGGGTTTCTGTGAGTTGATGTTACAGAGGATTCATGAGAAATTGAGTATGGGATTAAGTGATTAAAGTTGGGTTTTAAGAATAGAACATGAAGAAAATGATTATATCACTGATTTGAAGATTTGATTACAGAGATGCATATGGTTCGAGAAATTTATAATTAGAGTTTGAAAGGGTGAATTCAAAAATGAATTAGATGATGAAATTGATGTTTGAAGAAGGGGATTTGAGATGGGTATTGGTCGATTGGATGAATTAGGGTTGGATATGAAGAGTAATAAGATTTAATTGAAGAGTTAGGGTTTTGAATTTGGGACTGAGGTTGATAATTGGAAGTTGTTGATGAAACTAAGGCTTAATTATGTCAAGAAGAAGGCGATAAAGTGATTGTTGATGTTGATTTATTTATTGTGACAACCTCGGACGAAGTGATGGATGTGGATGGTGGTAGACATGAAGGTGCATGCAAGGTAAGAATTGATAAAGATATTGCCTGAGTTGAAGTTAGTGAATACAGGTGGAATGAGATGGAGATATGGCAGTGGTGAAGAAGATGTGACTGACAGTGAGAAGCTAAAAAGGAGAAGAAGATTTCTGGAATTGGTTGTCTTGAGATTGAGTTGCGGAACTGGATCCGAGAAGAAGGGTAGTTGCAGCTGAAGATAAGTTGATTACAGGTAAAACTAAACTTGTAACTATGAATTTCAGTAATGAAAGTTATACCTATAAATTAGTAAGATTGAAATGGTATATGAGTTTTATGTGGTCTCGAATAAGTCACCAGATAGGTTTGAGCTTAATTAGATTGTAATAATATGAATGATTGAAGGATGAATGTTAATTGAGTTGAGATGTTATAGGTGTCAAGATTTGGAGATGCATGTGATAATTTTGTACAATGAATGGGAATGAAATTGTAGGTGTTGGTGACTTGATGTAACTGAATTAGAGCAACAAATGTTATAAACTGAAGTTGTTGAGTTATGTTGTATGAATTGGTTTAGATGAATGTTTAGGATTTTGTAACTGGTAGTTGAAGACTTGGATGTTGGTGTTGTTTGTGAGATGGTTGAAATGTGAATGGAGTATGAGATGAATGGGGTGATGGGATTTGCTAATGGTTCATTTGGGGCTTGCCAATGCTATTGCAGGTAAGCCGAGTTGTGGTTGTAAATTAGTTATGAAGCTTACATAACTTGAATGTATGATTGTAGTAACATAGTTGAATTGGATTTGCAGTTGTAGATAATTGTATTGAATTACAAGTAGTGATGGTATTGAATTTTAGTTGTAGTTAATCTCAAACTGGTGGTGATTCAGTTTAGTGGGATGTGTTGCTAAAAGCTGCAATTGCAGGTAAACTTAGTTTGTAATTTGTAAATTAAGTTTGAAGTTTATTTAAGAATGAATGAATTGATGTTGATATGTTAAAATGGAAGTTGAGAATGTAGGAATGCTAGCTGAAGTGAAGATGACTGGATTTAGACCTATTAGTCATCCAAGTTAGATATCTAACTAGTTTATCTAGCTGACTCAGTTTATCTAACTGACTGAGTTAACGCTTTGACCTGAATCAGTCTTGTTGACTGAGTTGACTCACCATTTTCCTATTTGACTCAGTGGACCTTGACCGAGTTGGTTGACTTTGATTAGAAGTTGACTATTACTTGACCTTTGACCGTTAGTTGACTCAGATGAACCGGACCTTAGTTTAACGGGCTGGTTTAGTGGACTTGGGTTTAGAACCATTAAATAAACTTGTATGATTCTTGTGTGAGCCATTTTGGCTAGATTCTTAGAGTTCTTGTGTGATTAACAGTTAGTCTATATTAACAACGATCGATTCAAGGAGGAACCAGTGGATCGTGGATCTCGAGGTAGGCGAGGCTTGTCATCAAAAGAGGTGGGAATTTATATTTAACTCTTTTGTGATTATTGTTGTTTTGTTTTACAAAAGGTTATGTTTAACAAATTAATGCATTATCTGATTGTGTATTCCATGTATTGTTTTATTTAAATTCCGAAAGTACTGTCGATTCTTTTAAATCTTTCCATTGCTTGGAAAGGAATTTTAATGCTTTGTTTGTCTTTATGAATTGTTTGGGAAATATGAATTTCCATTTGTATGTTTGGAAAATGAGAATTTCCATCTTTGGTGTATAGGATACTGCTCCTTCATTTATATCTACATGAATTCGAGCTTTTATGCCTAATAGGTGTGTAAGGAATTGGTCGACACTAATATAAACTAATAGGGTGTATAAGGAATTGGTCGACACTCAATATATACATTGTTTGAAGAAGGAGTTAGTTCCATAAACATGATTGTTTACCTCTATGAAATAAGTTGTGTATCCTGTGTTTTAGTGTTTTGGGAAAACATGAATTGTTTTCAAATCATTCCAATGATTACTTGAAAGTTAAATGTTATTTCCACTGGGCACCCCTTTTAGGGATGATGTGCTCACCCATTCCCACTTTCAGTTTCAGAGACAGATCAGAGTTGCGCAGCGAAAGCTTCACGGGTTGAGTCCGTTAGTTGATTATCTTCTGCTATGTTTATATTGTTATATATTCTTCTGTAAACCAAATGACTATTGTATATGTATAATTTGAGTGGAGTTCTTGTATATAAATATTTCAGAGCGGGGCTAGTTTTTGGGTTAAGTTTTGTAGCAGATTTCTTAATTGAATATCTAAGTATATGATTTAGATTCTTAGTGCCTCTTTATTTAGTTAATCTCTTGGATCAGTCAGCTTCTAGCTTTGGGGGCGCTACACAAGTGTCAATCAATTTATATCAAAAACCAAAGGTTGGATTATCTAATTGATTGAACTACACACAACCTGTGATATTTCAATTATATAGAAAATATAATGCGGAAAAGAAGTAACACAGACACCAGAAATTTTGTTAACGAGGAAACCGCAAATGCAGAAAAACTCTGGGACCTAGTCCAGATTTGAACACCACACTGTATTAAGCGGCTACAAACACTAACCTACTCCAAGTTAACTTTGGACTGGAATGTAGTTGAGCCCTAACCAATCTCACACGGATCAAGATACAGTCGCGTTCCTTACGCCTCTGAATCCCAACAGGACTATACGCACTTGATTCCCTTAGCTGATCTCACCCACAACTAAGAGTTTCTAAGACCCAAAGTCGAAGACTTGATAAACCAATTTGTATCACACGGAAAAGTCTATTGAATAGATAAATCTGTCTCCCACATAATACCTAAGAGTTTTGTTCCGTCTTTTGATAAATCAAGGTGAACAGAACCAATTGATACACCGAGACTTATATTCTGAAGAACAGTGATGTGGTTGTCAACCTATCAATAATAATTCTCTTATGCTACATAATTATATAGAGAAGTATAGTGAGGCAAGTCGAGTTCAAATCCACAGGGAGGGGTGAGTTTTAAGTTATTATTTGTAACAAGTTGTTGTGATTGAAAAACACAAATTCAAAAAATTGCAAAGATTGTACTTCAAATTATGAGATGGAATTGACTAGAGATTCATTCGCCACTACCAAACAAGATATTATTAATCATACAAGTTCTACCTCCAAATAATTTCGATTGTTAACAACTTTTAGACAAGTTATAAGCTCAACTAATCTTCGGATTCCTTAAATCACCGCATAGAATAAGTTCTCTAGCGGATTCTAATCAAATGAACCACCTAAAATAAGCTATCTAGGTTTAATTCAATCAATTGATAAATTTGTGAATCAAGTTTCTCCTAGCCACATGTTCGTAAGCTCGACACGTTAACCTAGGGTTATCTTTTACACACTATTGCATAAAAATCCCTTTGCGACAAATAGTGCACCGCTACTTGTGTAAAGATTACTCTAACAATTACGGATTAAAGTTCTCAATACTAGCATTAGAGTTGCATACGAGTTACCTAATTGCGCACTTAGATACCAAGCATACTTCTCATGGTCATATAAACGGTAAAAGATAATCAACAAAAGATACTTATGAAAGAATAACTTGCATAAAATTGATTAATAAAATATATTTGGAGTTTTGAAATCCTCCCCAATCAATAAAGTTATTAGCTACTCATATTGAGGTTCATGGCAGGTATTAAATTTAATAAAAGATGGAAAGCAAACACTTGGTTTAGAAAATCCTGGAACTTGAAAATCCAGGTGAGCTAGTGATGAAGAACTGGTTGGGAACTTCTGTCAAACGCCTGTTGTGCCGTTCCTGTGTAAAAAGAGGTAGTTTTTGTTCAGTTTCTGCGCCTCCTCTTTATAGCTCTTCTGCCCTATAAAATCATGACCTGATCAACACCCAATAATCCTCCACATTCACAAACCGTACCATCTTTAAAATCACAGTCATTCATCACACAAAACTGACGGCTAAGACATCACCTCTGGCTATATTTACGCAATATACTCCTTCCAAAACTGAGATAAATTTGTGCCCAAGTCTCCATATCTGTTTATGGGTGAAAACTACTCCTGCAGAATTTGGTAATTTGGGGTGTGGATGAGGAATGAATTTAAACCTTAAACAAATGCACTGCGCGGTGAGTGCTTGTAGATTTGAGAGATCAATACATGCAAGTCCGGCCTAAACCAAGAAATGGCCGTTCCAGACTTGTTTCGGTCACAAAGTGAAGGAGATGGGGTTGATCTTAGGGAGGGAAGCGAAGAAGGTGTTGAGATTGTGAAGGTGTAGACTTGCTTATGACTTGCAACAGGAAAGTGAACAAGCTTACGATTGGTGTAAGCAGGCTCTGGGTGTTTTCTTGTTGCTTTTCTCTGTTTTTCTCCCGTTGTTCTCCGTTGTTTGGAAATAGGGTGGAGAACCTATTTATACAAGTCATTGAGTCTTATTCACGTCTCTCGTGGGAAGTGGAGGAAGTGGAGTGATGGAGTAGTGGAGTTGTGCGTTGGTGCCACACGACCAGTCTTGCCCACTTCTCCTGTTCATCTCTAACCGTCCATGACTTCCTAACACGTTCTTGTGATGGCGCGTTGCACGCTGCACGCTGTAAACCGCCAGACCAATACCCCAGTATGTATCCCCCCAGTTTGTGACATGATTGATATATGGAATGTGTGGATTGTGGATCCACGAAAGATAGCATGTAATGCTGATTGAATAAGCTGCGTTATTCGAAGTCGATACTTGTGAAGTATCGTGTGTTTTATGCGAGTCTTGCATCATGGTGTGGTAAAGTGATGGGTAATGACACCTCACCGACCAATTAACTCTACCCCGACTGTATTGTATAGCCAAGTTTGGTGAAGTTGGACGGATGAGATGATCTTTGAGACACTCATCTGCGGCCCGATTGATGAAGTTAGGGTTTTGAAGAGGTGCGCAGGCATCACTCTTGACTTGGTCGAAACCAAGCATGGGAAGGATTTCGGAGAGGACCGACCGGGCGTGCGTGTAGGTAGCATGCCGGTGTACACGTCCATATCTCACTATCCCATGAAGGTGCGATCTAGGCCACTCAATTTGACCGGCAAAGAGGAGTGGTTGAGATCGATTTTGCAATAGGAATTTTGATGCCGCAAAAAAGCCGCGCACCATGCTCTTTTCCGGTGCGTGTTCCAAGACGACCTAACTTGGTCGGTCTTGGCGGTTGGTTTGACGTAAAGATGGTAGGCTGGTGTTCACGCCTACACACGATTATCCCATGAAAATTGGGATCTGAACCACTCAAATCGTCCTAGCGAAGTTGAGCGGTCGAGATTAGTTTGCGGTTTGGGAGGTGTGACCACGCAAGTTTGGACGTGCGTTTTGGGATGGTCGGGCATGATATGCCTTGGTCGATCAAGTGAGGGGATAGACGGGCCCACGGTGGTCATCTTTGGTATGACCGGACCTGCTTAATCTAATCTGTGACCCTCCATTCGTGCCGGAGAAGATGGACGCTCATGATGCTCAAAACCCTAATTTTGGGTTTCAAAGCCGTGCGCCATCTCTTAAGAATTAGTAATGTGCATTTACTAATTAGGGATTTTCTGAGAGATTTCGATCATTATTTTTGGACAGAGCATTTCCAAGAATTATGGAAACCGAATTTGTGCTTTAATGAATATCTTGAGAATATTTTCGGTTTTGGAAATTCCTTGATGTCCAAACTTCCTTGTCTATAAATACTTGAAGTTTGCCTTTCTAGCAAACTAATCCTTCGTAACAACAAACTACCTCTTGTTGTGTTGTTACTGGTGTAACCGCGTATTCGGAGAGGAGAGTAACCTAATTAGGCGAAATCTCTTACGGCCGCGCAGTTTAAAGTCTTCTTTGGGGACTGAGAAGCTCTATTAGTACCGTTGGTGGGAAACTAGATAATTGCGGTTTATCTTTTTTTTCATTGATTTGATTGACTAACAGTGGTTGAACTTTGATTGCACCTAGTTTGTTTATGCTTGAGAATCTTCTCTTATGATATAAGATTCACTCAGACTAGTGTAGAGTTTCGACAGGGATCTTTAGACTGTTGTTAGTTCTAAAGACAATCTTGTGATAATCCATTGTTAACAGAGACTCCGTTAAGTGCGTGATTGATCACAAGAGATTCAAGTGATTGTGTGCAGGTGTTTATTGAAGATCTAAGAAGATTTGAAGACAAAGAAGAGTTTGAAGATTTCTGATTTGTGGGTTCATAATTTTTGGTGTGCACAATACTTGTTTCGGTAAAACAGGATCCAATTAATAATCGGTTTATCTTTGTGATATATTGGATTGATTAATTGAGTAGATCGGCATCAACACGATTCTTTGGATTAATAGTGTTGTTGGCTTAATCTTAAACGATTACTTCGGTAATTGAACATAAGATAGATCTAAGGACATGACGAAGGAGTTTATGTTAAGATAAACAGAAGATCCTTTGTCCGACTCATATCACTTGGTTGAATAGAGTTGATACCAAACAGATTTGTTATTCCTTTACTGTTTGGAATACGAACCAAAGGAATTGTTCTAAGTACGTGACTTATTCATAGGTCGGAGGCGTGGGAATACAGACAGAACTAGGTGAACTATATGTTTAGTTGCTTGGTCTCAACTATACGAAGTTAGGTGTAATTTTGTGTAGCGCCTTAATCCTGAGAGTATTCAATTCTGGACAAGGTCACGTGGTTTTTCTGCATTTGCGGTTTCCTCGTTAACAAAATCTTGCTGTGTCATTTACTTTATATTTCCGCATTATAATTGTTTTATTATAATTAAAGTAAATCACACAAACGTTAATTCCTATTTACTTGATAAGTGAATCCTATTGTGTTTGGATAAGTCCGAACCTTTTTATCAAGTAACATACTTCGTTGTTGTATTGTCTCGATCTCGTATCCATAGACGATCACACGAAGTGTGAACCGATTAGTTGTATTGTCTCGACTCGTATCCATAGACAATCACTTTCGAAGAAAGGACTTATAGGTAGGAAAAGTTAGCTTGAGGTATATTTGGGTACCCTCGCCTTTTCAACCTGAAAATAGGATTCTCAAAAATTGTATTAGTAATCTAAAAGTGAAACTAAAAGCAAAAAGAAAAATAACAACTTAATACTACCACTGCCTCCCTGGCAGCGGCGCCAATTTTGAGGTGGTTGTCAACCTATCAATAATAATTCTCTTATGCTACACAATTCTATAGAGAAGTAGTGAGGCAAGTCGAGTTCAAATCCACAGGGAGGTGTGAGTTTTAAGTTATTATTTGTAACAAGTTGTTGTGATTGAAAAACACAAATTCAGAAAATTGCAGAGATTGTACTTTAAATTATGAGATGAAATTGACTAGAGATTCATTCGCCACTACCATATAAGATATTATTAATCATACAAGTTCTACCTC
Source organism: Papaver armeniacum (assembly GCA_023531295.1). Classification (NCBI taxonomy): domain Eukaryota; kingdom Viridiplantae; phylum Streptophyta; class Magnoliopsida; order Ranunculales; family Papaveraceae; genus Papaver; species Papaver armeniacum. The sequence goes on along the minus strand of JAJJWW010005605.1, from coordinate 8,455 downwards.
CAAATAATTTTGATTGTTAACAACTTTTAGACAAGTTATAAGCTCAACTAATCTTCAGATTCCTTAAATCACCGCATAGAATAAGTTCTCTAGCGGATTCTAATCAAATGAACTACCTAAAATAATCTCTCTATGTGTAATTCAATCAATTCATAAATTTGTGAATCAAGTTGCTCCTAGCCACATGTTCGTAATCTCGACACGTTAACCTAGGCTTATCTTTTACACACTGTTGCATACAAAATCCCATTGCGACAAATAGTGCACCGCTACTTGTGTAAAGATTACTCTAACAATTACGGATTAAAGTTCTCAATACTAGCATTAGAGTTGCATACGAGTTACCTAATTGCGCACTTAGATACCAAGCATACTTCTCATGGTCATATAAACGGTAAAAGATAATCAACAAAAGATACTTATGAAAGAATAACTTGCATAAAATTGATTAATAAAACATATTTGGAGTTTTGAAATCCTCCCCAATCAATAAAGTTATTAGCTACTCATATTGAGGTTCATGGCAGTTATTAAATTTAATAAAAGATGGAAAGCAAACACTTGGTTTACAAAATCCTGGAACTTGAAAATCCAGGTGAACTGGTGATGAAGAACTGGTTGGGAACTTCTGTCAAACGCCTGCTGTGCCATTTTCTGTGTAAAAAGAGGTAGTTTTTGTTCTGTTTCTGCGCCTCCTCTTTATAGCTCTTCTGCCCTGTAAAATCGTGACCTGATCAACACCAAATAATCATCCACATTCATAAACCCTACCAGCTTTAAAATCACAGTCATTCATCACACAAAACTGACGGCTAAGACAATACCTCTGGCTATATTTACGGCAATAAACTCCTTCCAAAACTGAGATAAATTTGTGCCCAAGTCTCCATATCCTGTTGACATCTAAATCTGATCCTAGTCACTGCCAGAAAGCCCTCATTCATAGCCATCGAACCACGGCAACATCCACACACTCAGCCCAGCAACACACGTCTTGGACTGCATTTCAGCTCAGGAAAACTCACCATGACCATCACAGATTCGACCCATTTCATCCCTTAATTCGACTCAGCAAATAGCCCTGGCCATTGGTCCCATTCTCGACAACTTCAAAATAAATCTCATACATAGCCGTAAGGATCATAGTAAACAGATGCACAAGATCAAGACAGAGTTGGATTTGTGATGACTGGTTGCACATCCCTTGTTGCGTCTTAACAACACCAGCACACTCTCACCATGTTGGCTTCTTAATCATGTCCACCACCTGACCTTCACAACCACTAAAACCCATTGCAGGCAACCCCATTTCAGTTCCATTCCTCTGTGGAGAACAACCTCCAATCATTGTAACCCCTTCTGTAAATAATCACAAGTCACAACTCCACTACAACATCAACACAGTGGACAACAACATCACTTCTTTGGGTTTCTCCAGCTGAGATGACAACCACAACTCCATAATCACAAAACTTCATCCATGTCTCTTGTAACACTATCACCAACTCCATCCCTTAACTGTCTTGACAATGTAAATCTCTCTTCTCACCTGTTGTAACTTCAAAATGCACAGCAACAACCATTGTGGTCATGGCTAGAACTAGGTAGAACTAAACTGGTGGTTCATCTTTTCTGTCGAACAATTGACAGGCAAACTGAAGACAGCTACATACTGGTGCACATTAATGGTTATACATCCATCTCTCCCATGCACATCACAAATATAACTCAACCCATACTAAAAAACCATTCAATCACTCAAAATCTTCACATTCAGTCCCCAGCAACAACACAACCTAGTTGTGTGGACAGAGCAGAATTAGAGCTATTCACTCGAGTTCAAATACAACCCAAACTTCTTCAGTGACACTAGCCCAACTTCCTTCTTAATCTCGAACTCCCAATTCTTCAAAAATAAACACCAGAACCCATGAAATAGCAACCTCAAATCCCCTTCCCTTCTACTGATTGCAAGCTTAATACTCCACTAAATTGTCACAACTGGTTCCATCTCTGTCTCCACCTTGAAATGCATTCTTAACCCTCGTAAACAGCCATAGATTCACGGCTATAGTCACTTAGTTCCTCACTGCTTGATACGGCGACAACCTTACTCGAGAACTAGTTGTGAATTGAAGCAGGAAATGAGTCTTCATCTGCTGGGAACTTTGGTTTCTATTGAGACCTAATTTTTCTCCATCTTGAGTGCACATGTATGACTCCCTTGAAGTGAAGTCCACTTACAAATAGAAGTCCATTTCTTCTACCAGTGTAGAAGTTAGCCTAGCCATTGGTATTGTTAAGCCCATTACAACTGGCCAACAGGTCCAACACCCAAAATAGCCACCACACAAGTTCCATTTTGGTGTAACCAAATTGAAACTATGATGGGAACATGCCTTGGGAATTTTCCTGATATAAAACATTTATAAGAAAATAAAATCAGTGGCGCTTTTCCTTCCTTTTCGCAACTTCAAGCCATGGTACCTAAAAACAAAAAAAAGAAGAAGCGTAATATACAAAATTTCAAGAAAACTAATAAGAAAAGTGTAAGAAATCGTTTATCGAAATTGGGTGTTTTAGACACCTATCAAACAGCCTAGTAATATAAATCACCTCACAATAATCTTAATCGTATGGTAGAAAAACAAGATATTGTGGAATCACAAGCGATGAGACGAAGATGTTTGTAACTACTTTTTATCTTGCGTATCGGAGATTAAATCTCGAGCAAATCTTAAAGAAGATAGTACCCAAAACGGTAGAAAATAGCAAGATCGGGAACACGCAACTACGAGAGAAAATAGTTGGGTGCGACGAATCTAATGAAGTCTTTAAGTCGTTAACCTAATGGTTTTAGGAAAAACCTAGGTTAAAGGAGAATCGACTCTAGTCAAGCAACTAGTATCACACATGAGGTGTGGGGATTAGGTTTCCCAAATTGCTAGAGTTCTCCCTTATATAGTCTTTAAATCAGGGTTTGCAATCAATGTTACCTTGGTAACAAAGCATTCAATATTCACCGTTAGATGAAACCTGATGAGACTCAAGCTAATATCTTTCAACCGTTAGATCGAACTTAGCTTGTTACACACAAATGAAAAGTGACTTCATTTAGATATGGGTAACCGCACCTAAACGTGTACACCTTGTTGGCTCAACAATAGTTAACCGAAGTAAGCCATATGAACACTTTCATATCAACCTTATTCATCTTAACCATAACTAGTTCAAATGACTCAAATGAAACTAGTTCTAGAGTTATTCAATTGTTTATATTCTCATAGAAGTATACAAGACACAATTGAAGCAAAATCGATTTTGATTCACTCGAATCAATTCATGAACATTATAGCCACGGTTTTCAAAAGATTGCATTCCTTATTATATAAATGTATTAGTTCATGAACAAACCGATTTTAGAACATAACCTACTCAAGTATGCAAACGTGTACGCATACCTAAGTGGTCGGACTAAGTTTGGGTTCGCCAGTACGCGAACGTGTCGCATACCAAAACTCAGTTGAACTCGGAACTTGGACTTATACGAGTCGCGAACGGTGCGCATACCCTAGTTCTCGGACTTTCATTAACCAACCGTACGCATACGGGTATGCATACCATGAATCCCGGACTTGGAATAACTTGCAACAGTTAGCATACAAGTACGCATACTGTGCTATATCCAATCACGGTTAATTTGTTCTAAACTCTCATTTAAATCATTGAAACATTCTTGGAAGACGTGAGCTGTCTCACACAAACCGTTAGCTTGAAGCAATTTTCAAGTGATCGAATGATCAATACGAAACATTCCAGTCTACATCAAATGGCCGTCTCACACAAATCATGTAAGATGTTACAGGCGATTTTCACATGATCATCTTTTGACTTTCGTCAAAAATATAAGATGAACTTGGTTAAAGTGAAAGCTTACAACACATATTTCAGAAATATGTAAGCGAGTTAAACTCAGCTCGAAATATCAAATGTGTATAATCGAAGTCTATATAGCTATACGAATTTTGTCTCAAATATGAGATAGAGTAGATAGATTTTTGAGTGATAGATGAGTTCAAGTATCCACATACCTTTTGTTGGTGAAGTTCCACAAGATCTCCTTAGTAGTTCTTCGTCTTCAATCGATGAACGCCGTGAAGTCTAAAGCTCAACTACACTTTCTATCCTAATCCGAGACTTAGCTATAAGTAGACTAGAAATCAAGACTTATAGTTTTGGCAACTAAACTTGACATAGCAACGCTTGCAGAGTTCGATCGAGTAGTTCTCTAACAACAAGGTCAATCTCATAGACCAAATCAACATAACCATCTCCTAGAATTTTGGATATCCTTCTGGACCCCATAAGGTTCAGTCACAAATACGTTTTTTGTTCACGTATTGAAATGTATTCATATCTTGGAACTTTTTTGAAGAAATTACATCAACTTCTTTTGCAAATCATCTCCGAGAAGCTAGCAATCCAAAGCACAAGTCCTCAGTGCATCTAAAGAAGCATGAAAACTCGAGAACTCTACTATTAGAAGACTAGCACAAAAAGAAAACTTCATCAACTAGCAATTTCTTCACGAAAGAACAAACAATCTTTTGTATTCAAGAAATTCGCTCATCAAAATTGGGAAGTCTCGTCTCAAAGATTTGCAAGCGAAGATTTAATTGAATTACTTATTAGGGGAGCGTCATCATCAAAGGCGCATTTACTAGACTTATCGCGTTGTACTCTTTTTCTTTGTCAAGGTTTTGTCCATTGGGTTTCCTTGTCAAAGGTTTTATCGAGGCATCATTTGCGTGTCACTCTATATGTTTTGTACACTTTTTCCTTCGCTGGGTTTTCCCTTTTGGGTTTCCCTAGCAAGGTTTTAATGAGGCAATGTCCATCGAGTGTGGTGCCATCCAAGGGGGAATGTTATGAAATGAATATATAGTGGATTTACACCACACTTACACTCCTCTTCACCACCATCCTTTCACCTCCTTTTAACCTTTTCATTTCACCCATTACTTTGTAACCACCACCATTACTAGTAATAATGGATGCATGCCCCTTAATTCCATTGTAAATGCTATTCTTTTTCAATATATATAGAGAGCATTTCCTTTGTAATGTACACATTTAATTAGAATCTCTTCTTCTTTTCTCTCTACTTTGGATGTCTCCTTTTAGTTTATAACAGTTTCGGATATATTAAAGATTAATATTTGGGTTGGTTTAGGCTTAGTTTGGTATTGATGCGGTTTTTGTAAAAGCACTTTTCTAATGCGCGTTGTTGTGTTGTGTTGTGAGAAAAACACAGTTAGACGTTTGGTAAAATATTAATCAAATTAAAAGCTGACTAAAAAAAGCAATCAAAATGTGTACAGGACACCATGTGCGACTCTAGTCCATTACTTAGAATTTTTAGTATTTTGTTGGACATTTGTGCAATATTTTGTATTTTGGAAGAGTTTGATCTTTCTTTGAAACTCTCAATTTTTGCATGAATGAACAAATAGGGTTTTTTTGCTCACACGTCCAATATTTTAGAGTTGTGGGACTAGTTTTTTTGTTGTTGTTGGAGAATCGAACAATATTTGAATAAATATGGAAAACCAAGAGTTTGCATGAATATGGGAGTCAAGAATTTTGGAATAATAATAATAATAATAATAAAGTACTATTGTAAGTATACCTTCTCCTTGTAGACTCCATTTCTCTCGTGTCTTAAAATCAGCCCTGGATAAAGTGCTTGCAAATCCCGGAGATCTACAGGCATGGATACAATTATTATTGCTCCCCACATGTATACTCAACCTGTATGTTCCCAAGTGCACCGGCGATGAGAGATCTGCACGAGGAAGAAATTGCAAATTGCCGCAATCAATCGGGCCTTGAATGCATGGAAAGAGCCAAATGGATGTGCAACTTTGGTTCGAGAAATTACTCGATCTTTCAAAGCATCCTACGACCAGCTGAGACCATCCAAACGGGAAAAAGAAGGTATGTGCCAATATCGTTGCGTGTAAAAGAAAGATTAGTTATGGAAATTACACAACCGCTATCAGGTGTACTTTCTTCGATGGGCTAGCACCATCTACCCCCCGAAACCTTACAGGGACACGATGCTTAAACATCCCCATGCCCCACCTCCATCTATCCCCGTATGATAATTCTATACCTTCCTTAGTTGTTGATGCAAATTCTGTACTCATGGCCATTAAAAGTTTCCCCAAAGGAACATCATGTGGAAGGATGGCCTCGATCACAACACCTACTTGATGCATTTAGCGGTCTTGCAAGCTGCGATCTCCGGACAGCTACTATAATCCATCACTGGGGTGGTTAATTTGTGGCTTGGAGGTAGTTGCCCTTCATCTCTTGGGGAATATATCGCAAGTGCTCCCCTAACACCATTACTCAAGCCATGCGGAGGTGTGAGACCTATTGCAGTTGGAACTATCTGGAGGCGACTATGTTCTAAACTTGCTGCTACTTCAGCCTGCAAGCAGTTATCTTCATATTTAGGCACGTATCAGTTTGGAGTGGGTACACCTTGTGGTGGTGAAGGCATCTTACATGCTGCCAATAGATTGCTGGAGTTAAAGGGAGACTGCACAACACAAATCATGATGTTAATAGACTTTACGAACGCCTTCAACCTTGTCGACAGGTCTGCCATGATTAAGGAATTCAGGTTACACTGCCCTAAGATCTCAAGGTGGGTTGAGTTTTGCTACTCAAACCCGACCAAACTCTACTACAATGAGTTTGCACTTTCCTCAGCTAAGGGTGTACAGCAGGGAGACCCACTTGGTCCCCTTCTTTTTGCCCTGACTCTTCACCCCCTTGCCATGCGGTTAGCTCATTGTTCCACTGGATTTTTATGCCTGGTATCTCGACGATGAGTACAATTTACGGCGACACATTGCAAGTAGCCAAGGCTTTGAAGATCATTCAAGAGGAAGGACCCAACAGAGGTTTGTTCTTAAACATCACTAAAACGAGAGATTTTTGGCCTTCATCTCGATCCGAGAAGCTACCTAGAAGATCTTTTTCCTACTAACATTGGTAGGCCCGAGCTTGGTGTGAAGTTATTAGGTGGACCGGTCAGTTTAGATCAACAATATTGTAGTAACATGGTAGTCAGCAGGGTTGATAAGACAATAAATTTGATGACCAAGGTATGACAGCTTCATGACCCACAGTGTGAGCTTCTATTATTACGCACGGCACAGTGTGTCTAAAAACTTTATTTTTACGCCGCGCACCACCACCCATTAGCTATACAGTGCCGCTACGCACGTTACGACCAACATTTGCATCAATACTGCGTCGGCTCGTTGTTGGTGATGGTGCTGGCTTTGGACCGGTCGGCCAAGAAAGACTAAAGCCACCTTACCCATCAAGTATGGTGGTTTTGGTGTGTACTCCATGGATGATACAGGGAAATATTGCTACCTGGCTTCGTATGCACAGACTCAGCATTTACATCACAGCATCCTAAACCTTGCACCTCCTTCGGATTCGAGTCCCAGTTTTGACCATGCTCTACATATCTTTACACAAGCATGTGGCATTACAAGTTCTGCTTTCAATATCAACGACACTGCCCCCCATTCATGAAGTCTATGGCAGTGTTACTTTACTTTGATGTTGTTAAGGATACTTTGCCCTCATGTTTTCCTTGATCAACGTGAATCTATTACATGGCGGCTGAACAGGAGAGGAACATGCTATGGATTTCTAAAGGCCATTCCTATCGCCGGATTAAACCAAGCGGTTGGGTCGCGCCGATTTAGTCTTTGTGCCAATATCGACTAGGTATACCTTTCTTCGTGGCTGAGAGTGTATGTTCCATCTGTGCAAGGCCTATGGATATCTATGGTGACCACGCGCTACATTGTACCAGTGAAGTGGGTCGTAAACTTAGACATGATATGGTCAGAGACGTCTTTGCTGACATGTGCTACAAGGCCGGAGTTGCCGCAAGTAAAGAAGTCTCATTGGGTTTTCTCTCCAACAAGCAACCACATTAAAGCCAGCGGATATTACTGTCTACAATTTGGAAGTTGGTAAAGACGTTTGCTTTGATGTCACAGGGGTCTCTCCGTTTACAAGTGCTAGAAATCGATCTTTCACACCCGGCCATGCAATCTCGGCTGCTGTAACGCGCAAGTTGCATAAATAACTTGACCAATGCACAACACATGGTTATGGCTTCCAAGTTTTTGCCTTTACCACCTTAGGTGAATTAAGTGAAGACACTATTTCTTTCCTTAAGCGTTTGAGAAACTGCCTTGTTAGATATGATGTTAATCATAAAATTGGTAGTTCTCTTTTCCATAGATTGGGTATTATTATTCAAAAAGGGGTTGGAGCGCAAATTGTAGCCCGGCTTCCAACCATTGTTGTATTATTATTCGGTTTGATCACCACCTTTACGGTTCTGCGGTACCTA